>VDFB02143718.1:67293-132407 GCA_007258455.2 Sequoia sempervirens
AAAATTTACATAATTTCCCATGGAACAATTCGATGGAACAAATTTTATATAAGTTGTATATAATTGTATATAAGATTCTTGAACTTAAGAATTCCATGAAACAAATATAAGTTGTATATAATTGTAATTTAGGAAAAATAATTTTAAAAAACTTCACTAGGTTTCAAATAAGGATTGAAAGCATATATATGGGTTTACATGCAACCAAAAAATGTGAGAGATGAAGCTATCAAAGATTCTTGAGCTTAAGAATTTTCCATGGGAAAAATATGTACATATAATTGTAATTTACACAAAATGATTTACAACTATGTACAAGTTACTATAAGTCCTCATTTGAACATGTATAAGGTTACAAGTGAACTTGAAAACCATGGATATAATCTAAGTCAGAGATTTTGGTTCAGCCCGCTCTTCAATAACATGTAGAATTTTTTTATGATCATCACTATCTAGTCTCTATTTTTCTTTAGCCACGTGCATGTGGAACTGCATGAAGATGTAGGGCGGGAGAAATTATTAAGTGACTATATTGATATACCTTGTTATCAGGTTGATAGTCAACAAAATGAATCCCATGCTAAACAACTTTGACTTTTTTTAGATATGTCCCTTGCACTACAACAGAACCTGCATGGTAAACATGAACCTAAGGTAAGACATATGAATGTGTGCAACATTTTCGTGCTCAAGGTTTGTACAATATATATTTAATGTTTATAATGTAATGTGCGCATGTGAATACAATGTATATAAAATTTTAAATTCAAACTCACCTGTGGGAAATGAAATTCCATCACTTGTTTCAGGTTGTGATAGCTTATTCCTCTCTTTTTTGCAACACAATAAATAATAGCTAACACCTTCAATGTTTCCAAGCTCTGTTATGACTACAAAAACATCTCCTGTACACCAAATTTACACAAAAAAATTCTAAAAAAATTAGAAATGTCTCTAAAGATCATTAACTAGATATATATAATATTTAAATTATTGAAAATTTACACATGTACCTTTTCTAACCAATCCTAAAATATGGTCATAATCAATTGAAATCAAAGGAATGTCTTCAAATCTTTCATCCTCGTTTTCATCATATGTTTTTGAAACAATTAGTGGCACCGTATCCCATTTACCAACATATCCAAGTTCTTGATTGTTGCATGCATAATCAAATTTTCCCTCAATGCACTCAGTGCAAAACAAGAGTAATCCCTTGTGTCTAATGTCCATCCATGGCGACTATCTGAACTCCTAACACAATGCAAAGATCTTGTCTTTTCTACCCTCTTGCATCCATGCATTGATCTTCTATCCACACCTAGATACATGTACAACAAAAAACTTATGTGAACAAATATGTATATATATATATATATAAATTTTAAATTTAAATAAATTCAAATTTTTGATTTAATGTAATTTATATATACCGATATCTCCCAAAACACTCTATGTAGAATGTGTCAGTTTGTTCTTGAAGATGTGTCGACCACATTTGAAAAGTGTTTCTTGCACCATTCAACAACATCATGCATTGTCTAGATGATCTTTTGGATAACTCAATTGATGCTTTCTTGAAGCTCGTTTGATGTAAGCTCCTACTTCATCATGCTCACCCTTTCCATGCCCACTCTCAAAAAAACTCCAAACATGTCGTATTTTGTAGATTTTATAATATCTACAAAGTGCATAGAATGGTCATGAAGATTTGAATTGTGCCACACATCCATTTGACCATGCAAAATGATTTTCAAATTTTACACCCCTACTTCTCAAATTCTCAAAAAATATTGTAAAGCAATGTTGGACAAAAAGTGTGTCATGCTCTTTATCATCACTAATATAAAAGTGATATTCTTTCTTAATGGCTCGTTCTTCATATGTACTCTCAACACCATCAATTTTGATTGTGCATGTCGATAACACACATGAACCATAATAGTGATTTGCTTTGAAAAGTAATACTCTGATTGAATCTCCTTTTGATGTACAAAGGAGTAATTTTCTGCAAAGTCAACTACTGATAGAACTGTTCCACGTGGGAAAGTATCTCTCAATGTTTGGAATTGTTGTGCTTGTCACTTAGCAAAAAAGGAATGTTGTATGTATGGTCATATCAATTTTCGAAAATTTTCCATAAATTTTCCAATGGAAATCTCCTCTTCTACATAGTTCAACCTTGTGGATTCTTTCCCAAAAAATTTTTGCAACTTTACATACTTCTACTTGTGTGAGTAAAATATGTGAATAAGTAATAAACCACACAATCAATGAAACATTACATTACAAAGAATCCAAATAACAATCTAATCAAATTGAAACAAATAAACTCTCTAAAAATAGTACTTACCTCTTGCAATTTATTGTCTTTGTTAGGTCAGTATCCTCAATTCTTGAAGGGAATTTAGCCAAATTTCCATATGTCTCACAAATTCTTTTTATGCAGTTTATTTGAGGTCCTTTTTCATGATCACATAATATAGAATTTATGAAAAAACTTGTCTATTTAGGAGGTGCATTTTGAAACCCACATCTTTCTTCCCTCATCTTTTGAAACACCTGATAGTAGAGATCAAATTCAATATGATAATGACAACAACAAGTATCAAAAAACCTGTTTATCTTCACATAATATGGCTTTAACCTTTGAAACATTGTTTTCCCAATCTTTATATGAGGATATGCATTACAAAAGTTCATATACATCTCAAATTGTGTTATGTCTAGCCAATGTTTGATATGATTTTCATAAATACCAGGTCCAATCCTGTGTCTCATAACATCTCTAGTATTTGATGATAGATGAGTTTGATCATTCCAAAAACCTGAGACCAAGTTCCTAACATCTTCAATCTCATCAGAACGGGGAGCTCTACACATAATTTCCCAATTTCCTTCTAAACTCTCATCCAAAAACTTTCTCTTGTTCTCATATTTTATTAATGTTGTTCTACTATAACCAATTTCAGTTGAAAGTGCAGACATTTTTCTTTTTCTTGCTATATCTTGATGTATAATAGATGTCAACATCACCCTTCTTGTAGTGGCCTTATCCACTGATCGAGATCCTTTCCCAATGGAATCTAAACCCTTTTTAACATTTTGAACAATATCCTTTTGTAATCCCATGTGTTTCTTCTTATTTGATGTCGAATGTACACCCAACAATTGTAATGATTCTTTGAGCTCATCACGAAGAAGTAAACGTGATAACAATTGGGTTTTTTCAAGTGTATCAAGATCATTGAAATGATGATTGATTATTCCATTTACAGATTTAGTCATTGACCTCTTTCTCTTATTATAAGGCTGGTTGGCATAACATTTCAGTTTCTCCATATCCATTTCAAGTAAATGATCTAAATTTCTATGAGAAATTTGTTTCCTCTCCTTTTCAGCTAGTTTTATATGCTTATCCATACCAGTAGGAGGAAGTGATCTTGACCCCTCTCCAACATGCATTGTTTGAACTTGTGCCTCCTCCCTATCTTCAAGGACCATGTGTTCTTGAGCGGATTCATTTGATCCAATGTCTAGATTTGCCTCGACTTGAGCATGAGAACTTCCCACTTGTTGAGCCCTTCCTACATGTCACAAAATATTTTGCAAACAAAAGTGAGAGATGATGTTATATAAGTGAAGTTTATGTATGCAAGCAAACAAAGTGATAAGACATGATGCTATAAGTGAGAATTTTCTACTAGTTTTATATGCTCATCCATACCAGTAGAAGGAAGTGATCTTGACCCCTCTCCAACAAGCATTGTTTGAACTTGGGTCTCCTCCCTAACTTCAAGGTCCATGTGTTCTTCAGCGGATTCATTTGATCCAATATCTAGATTTGGCTTGACCCCAGCTTGAGAAATTCCTGCTTGTTGTTTGAATTTACATGCAAGCAAAGAAAGTGAGAGACTATGATTTATCTAAGTGGAGTTGAAACAAATAAAATCAAAGATTCTTGAACTTAAGAATTCTATGGAACAAAAGCAATTGGAAGTAGATGATAAAGAATTTAGGGAATGTCTATGCAAGATGACTATTGGAAATATATTTATAAGCAAAACAAATTGAGGTGTTAATAAAAGTCCTAAACACACACTTGAGAGAGAGAGAGAGAAGAAACAAGCATGTACCTTTTTTCTTTCTATGATAATTTTCCAAGTTTTGTTCACATCTGTTTTGTTCTTCTTCTTTTGACAATTTTCGTTAAGACATTTTTTCTTTTTCTTTGTTGTCCCATTTTCTTCTTCAACTTAAAGATGACTCAAAACAAGTCCTCTACCAACTTAGTTAAATTCTCCTTCAAAATTTTCCTTGATTGATAAAAATGAAAAGTTGTCTCTCCAATATTTGCCTCCTTGATAAATGTGCAAAAACCTCTTCTCCAAAATCTGCGCTCCAAGTGATATAAATGAGAATTAATCTTGCAATTTGATATCTAGAATAATGAAAAATAAGCTTCTATTTATATGCATATGGGATGGGAAAAAAATTATTCTAGTATACATGGAATAACTAGGTCCTAGTTTAAATGAATCAAGTAGTAAACAAACAAGTTATTTCATTGTGGAGTTTGTTGTTGTTTAATGCATAGGTATGCACAACATATCTAGTAATTTTAAAATTTTGTTAAAGTGTCAAAAATGTATAATAGAGGTATAATTTGAATTGAATTTTCTTAATTATATTTGAATTGAATTTCAAGTTACTTGTCAAAAATGTATAATAGAGGTATAATTTGAATTGAATTTCAAGTTACTTGTCAAAATGTATAATAGAGGTATAATTTGAATTGAATTTTCTTAATTATATTTGAATTGAATTTCAAGTTACTTGTCAAAAATGTACAATAGAGGTATAATTTGAATTGAATTTACTTAATTATATTTGAATTGAATTTCAAGTTACTTGTCAAAAATTTATAATAGAGGTATAATTTGAATTGAATTTTCTTAATTATATTTGAATTAAATTTCAATTTACTTGTCAAAAAGATTATATTTTGTTCTCAACTCAATGGTTCATGTTGCTTAAGTCATTTTTAAATAAATATTTATTGTGATCAACATGAATGAACTTAATTATAAAGTGGCATTCATTTCCTAAAATTCTACTAGAGATCAAATGTATATTGAATATAAGGAAATGTAAGTTGTAAGATATCATCAAATAAACAAACATGTATGTATATTGAATATTTAAAGCAAATGCAATCATATATCATGTGTAAACATGTAACCATAAGCAAACACATGTACATACATGTAAAGAGATTCAATGTATAAACATAACACATGTTATAAGCAAAGAGGCAAATTTGTATGTATATATCATATAAGAAAATGTATGACATATCATATAAGAAAATTAATGTAAATTAGAGATCATCAAATGTCAAATACTAAAGATCAACAAACAAGAAAATGTATGTATATATCATATAAGCAAATGTAAGAGATCATCAAATCTCAAATACTAAAGATCATCATATAAGAAAATACATGTAGTAAAGATCATAAATCTAGTGTGCAAGGCCTAATATGAATGTCAACTCTTGGTCGAATGACCATCTGAATGACAACAGTCCTGCTCTGATAGATGTGTTGAGCCATGCAAATAAAATTGTGTATAGAATGTGTTAAATACATATAATTTATATTAAATAAATTTTATGAAAGTTATTTTTAAATGAACTTGTATTTTTAAATATCTATCTAGATCTATGCATACATAAATATTGCATGTAGATATATACACGTGTATATATAAAAATTTAAAACTCACATGTCCACTGGCAGCAGATTCATCCACATCTGAGTCAAGTTGATCATGCACATGATCTGGACCAAGGCTAGGAGTGACATGAGGTATGTCCACCTGTAACAATATATATACATATATATCAACTTACATGAATATCTAGTTAAAACAAAAATTTCAAAATAAATTGAAACATGCACATGCACACATACATGCACATCATCTGATATCGGATGACCTAAGTCCTCTGAAATGGTTGCCTCCACCATATCCACCAAATGGTCAAGCAACGAGTCAACATCTGCATCCATCCGATCTATCCCATGTCGTGCCAGAAATGATGAATGTAGAGGACTATGAAGGAGAGATGGCATCAGCGATGATGAACTAGAACCAATCAACATATAAGTAAAACCCATAGTTTGTGTAGCTGCCGAATGAACTATAGGTGGATCTTGATGCACACTAGTGCTTGACTAAGAGTGATGGGATCCTAGAGCTTAACAGAATCTATGTGCCAAATGAACCTTGACATGCTCTATACCGATCCCATTATCTAACGCAATATGGGCATATGCCTCCAACAGGTCTTCAGCCAAACAATGCAGAGTCCTGCATGCCATATCTCCTGTAAGTGCATCAAGTTGTGTAGGATTAGGGATGTCAGCTGCTATAAAAGGATCCATGGTGGTCCACTGTGCTGAAAATGGCATGGATCAAAAATGTCTGGACATCAAATACTGACCTACACGATCATCAGATATCCTAGTGGTGGCAGCCGCAATGTCACCTACAGTGTCAATTGCTTCCTTTTGGGAAGCAATGACAACCTCATCTGCTATGGGGGCTAGAGCTGGGGTGAGAGTAGGAGACCTCTCGCCAACCAATTCCCTAAACACTGGGGCTGGTCTATCTTCTCGATGATAGGTGGGCCTATCGGCAATCCTGCCACGCCCCTGACCAACATATGGTGGAATGTCCAGGTAGTTAACTTTGAGGCCCAAATGGACCTCAGCATACAGCTGCTGAACAAAATATAATGGAATCTGGTCATTGTTTGGTTATTGACCATGTGTTGTGAGAAATCAAGGGTAGATCAATTCAGCCATAGCACGATCGACACATCTAGTGACCTGGTATCCCCTAACCTTACGCACATTTTGATAAAAAGGAAAACAAGTGTTTTTTATCATTTCTTTGGTCACACTATCCTATATTTGTTTAAGGGGAACATCACCATGTACTTCTTCCCACATGCGGGAAAGAATAGCAACTACTCTATCTAGGGAATATGCACTAGTCCTCTCAAGTTCATCTCTTAGTTTTTCTAAACTATGTAATATTGACATACATGGTTCAGAATATATCCCTGGGTTTGCACCCTATGCTAATGAGTCTCTCAAATTTTTAATCTCATTAGTGGTATTTGCAAACAAAGAATCTGGCTCAGGTGGAACATGATCTACATTTTCCATGTTATATATATACAATACACCTAAAAGAGCAATGAGACCTTGGTAAATAATATATCTAGATAAAGGGAATACAAATCTAAAACAGTTGTAATAATTTATCTTCATCAATAATATTTTCATACCATTAACAAAAAAACATTCAACATCTATCATAGTTTTTAATAATTTCAAAACATTCAAATTACTATATTGCACACAAAACATAATTTAAAACGGTTCTAAAATTTAAATTTAAAACATAATCTAAAATAGTTCTAAAATTTAATGGAAGATGTGTCTAAAATTAAGAATTCACACTAGAATATCAATATTCCATAAGAATCTCATAAAGAGGATGAATTTAATGGAAGATTTAATATAAAATCCTCCATATGAGGTTGAATTTTATCATTACATTATGAGTGAATCATCTCAATTATATAGCCAACAACATCAAAAAATTATAGATTGGAAAGCAAAATAATCACATTTATCATATTTTTATATGTATAAAGTTTAGATACCATCAAACTATTTAAACTTATAGATTGCATAAAGCTATAAATTGAATCGTTAAAAATAATTTATTAAGAATAAAATCTAATAAAGTTTGACTTCATATTGCATGTACTTGTTATAAATATCTCACTAATCCAACCATACATTTTATATATGTTAAAAAATATATAATTTAACAATTTATACAACTTCTAATTATGATAATAAATCTAGAATCAAACATGACTCAAATGTAGGATAAAGACAAGAATCTTAATCTATGCCATTATTTTTGAGTTTGGTTTAATAGAAATTGAAAAAAATTATAATCATGAAAAAAACAATGAATAAACTAAGGATGATTTTAACAATGATGAATTAGTGCCTAAAGATTAGCCTAAAAAATTATAATATTCAACATTCTCATCACAAATGATATATGAAAACTAAGAGTCATTTGGTTATATATTTTCATAGATTTAAAATTTGAATATTTTTTTAATTTTTTTTTTAGATTGCAGGAATCGGGTAGCACGACCCCCTATAAACTGCAGTGCACCTGGTAAAAATTTTAACATGACCGGCAACGCTGGCGCATTTGATATTTATTACTATAACATGTTCATTACAATTAGATTTTTAAATAATATTGTAATAATTTATTGTCTTTGAAATTTGTTTTGTGGATTTTAATGTTGTTTTTTAAATTTAAGTTAGAGTAAGTAGAATCTAATGATCTAGACCTTAAAAAGATTCAAGTAATTTATGTTTTCCTTAAAAATTATGATTATTGCTCAATTAAATAGATTATTAATTGTATTTAGATTTCAAAATTGGAAATACTTTAAAATTATAGAACCATATTATCCTTTGATACAAAAAGCTATGTCAAGTATTATTTGTATCTTCCTCATAATTATGTTTCACATGTTGAATATTTCAGGGAGGATTGCATGGATGATTTGAAAGTTGAAGCAAAGATTGGTTGAGATTGACAAAGGATATTTTGATAAACTCCAAAATCCTAAGAATAGAGAAGATGGTGAGTCATATCTTAATAGACCTTATCTTCACTCCTATTAAAATGCAACCTCTCCAACCAATATATTGGATTGCAAAATAAGTAATAGATATAAATGAACTTACTCCTAATCCCCCTCCATTTACCCCACCATTAGATATGCATATTGGTATTCACCTACTCAAGTTTTATGAGACCCTAGGTGGATTTGTGAATACATCAAAAATATTATGCATGATGTCTAAGAATTTAATTGTGATGGATCGAGATATATTCCAAGAATTTATAAATGAAGTATATATTCATATATATGTATTTTTTTGAGTGTTTAAAATTAGTTAAAAAATTCTTTGAGGGATTTATGCAAATATGACATAGATTAGAAAGATAATTTCATGTCATTTTGGTGAAGTCATAACTTAACTTTTAATTTATCATTTATGGGAATGACATCTTCGAGAAGTTTATAGAAGGCCATAGATGGTGGGCCACTTTTTGAATTAAATTTAGTTATTGAATTTGTATTTTTTGGATGCGCATTTAGATTTAAATTTACATGCCAAAGTCACAATGTCCTACTCTTGATTAAATTCCTACAAGAAATTAAGGAACTTGGGATACCCACCTCCCAATGGTCTTAGAATGGATGCATTTAGATGGAGAAGGATTTATAAAGGCTCATGGTACTTGTGGACCCCTCAAAGGCATGATATATAACACATGAACTTTATTTATGAAATTTTGTGTTTAGTTATTGGCTTCTAGTATGAATGTTATCTATAAGGCGGAATTCTTAGTTGAGACTCTCAATCTTCCATTGTTGGTTTCTAGTGTGATTATACAATATGAGCCAAGTATTAATTTCTAATGTTAATTATTGAAAGAAGGTATATAAATTATTATTCGAGCATATCTTAATTCTCATACAGAGTTGTCTTAGTCAATTTCTCAATGTATGAGTTCCATATATTTGTAAATTTTTCTTAATATAAAAACATATTTTATTTCATTAATTAACCTATCTATTCCATGTTACAAAGGATGCTCTTATTTTAAATTATAAGTATATAATTCAAAATTAATTAGTAATTTTCAAGATAGAGTACACACAATTTCTTTAGTTAAAATAAAATAATATTCTTATTTCCATAAGAGTTATGTAGAATGGTAGTTTGATGTCTTGAAAATATTTCTTTCATACATACTAATTTTTTATCATGTTACATTATGAGTGAATCATCTCAATTATATAGCCAAGCACATCAAAAATTTATAGATTGGAAAGAAAAATAATCACACATTTATCATATTTTTATATGTATAAAGTTTCTACCATCAAACTATTTCTACTTATAGATTAAATTATTTTTTGAATTTGGTTATTTGGGTTCAACATGTCATGCTATAGGATTTTCTTGTGTTTTCACCATGTTGTCATGTGTAGATCATAGCTATGTATTTTATAGGTGTAGGAATTTTAGAGGAAGGAAAGGTTGAACAAAATACATAAGGATGAGATGGAGCCTTGTTTACCTTAGGATTTGGTTGAGGCTCCCTTTGAGCATAATCGAGGGGTGGTTGGTCCTCTTGTAGACATGACTAATTTATAAGGTCTTGTCAAGAAAAATTTAGAGGAGATTGGTAGAGACAAGAATCATGTTACAGATGGATTAGTTGGAGTTCATTGCCTCTACCATTCTCTTGAATTGCAGCATTCACCTCTTGGTATTATTTCTAATAATTTAAAAATATGAAGAAGGTTCAAGTTTAGAAGATTATAGGAACCCTTTGGTCTCAAGTTTGGAAACTAAAGATGGAAACTCCATTACAAAGGAACTAGGTTCATTCATGGAAAAGGATAAGGTTGACAATAAGATATAGTTCCTTGAAGAATTTTGGATTCAAGTTGTGTTCAATGATAGATCTACTAATGTTTTTGGGAAAACGACCCTCTTTATTAGATGCATTGCCACTATTGGTGGAGTATTTCTAATTGGATGTTATTTTTCTAACTTACAACTATATTTTCTTGTTGTTGTTCCATGCCAATATGATTGATCATTTTTTGTCTCTTTATTGGTCTTTGTAAAAGGGTGGGGCCCTTTCAAAATTTCTATTTCTAATTCATAAATTCAACCAAAAGTATTTACCCTAAAATTAAAATATAAATTTAAACTTTAAAATAGTCTTTTTTGATATTATATAATAGCCTCACATGTATTTAATTTATAAATCCTATTATTCTTTATATTTAGTTTCAAAATTTTAATGCTCGAGCAAGTATAGGTTACAAATGCATTCTTTACATTTTTTCTCTTTCTTTTGTACTATTTTGTATATGGGTGTCTTATATGCATTGCCTCAAACATATAATTTTGATGTCCTATACCTAATTGTAAATGTAGTTTTATTGATGTATTCCTCCTTTATTCTTTGCTAATTGTAATTGAATATTAGACCTGTTGTTTAAAATATGGCCACCCCTCTCAATCAGTAAAATAAGTCATCTATTTTAGGTGGTGGATATTAATGTTAATTGTTTATTTATTGAACATGTACATAATCAAGACAACTTGGAAAAGTGTCTTAAATCTTTCTATTTCATAAAAATAGTTGGAGCATCCCATGACAAGACACTATAACATATAAATCCTTTCTTTAAAATGTCATTTAGGAAATCCTTTAATTCATGCAAATATGAAGTGTTTGTTTGATAGGGATCTCTAGATATAGGGGCTAATTCATGCATGAACTCTATTAAAAAATAAAACACCCATTTAGGAGGAAACATGAGGAGTTCATTCTAGGAAAGACATCCTAAGACTTTTGTAATGGAGGTTTATTTTCATTTGAATGGTTCTCATTCACTTTTACTAAATAATTTAAATTAACAACAAACAAGGCACACCCTTTTCTTTATTCTCTTTTGAGTTGTAAAATAGAAAATTTAATAATACCTTCATTCCTTCTAATCCTAATAGAATTATTTTATTATACATTTCATTCAAACAATCTAGTTTATTTCCTCTAAATTTATTCTTCGATTCATACATTTAGAACCAACCATTTTTGGAGTAATGTCATAAGACTCAAAGGAAAAATATGAAGAATTTTATTCAAGTTTCCATTGTATGCACCCTAAGTTATAATTTTAGAATGGTATCATGTATAAACTATCTAAGTTGGGACATTTACACAACTCAACACTACCTCTTTTAACAAGGATTTAGATTTTAAGTTGAATTTCTAAACTATCTAAGGTGATACAAAATAGTAAGAAGCACCTAATTATATTAGGATTTTAAGATATAAAATAGATTAATTCTACTTCATAGCTCTAGGTATGATATTTTCACATCATTATCACCATGCTCCCTAGCTTTCTTTGTTGGTGTCATATCCACCATGAATGAGGCCCATTTTTCTAAAGGTCCTATATATAAAAGATAACTAGATAAACCTTCACCAATGTTTGCATTTTAATTCTAATTTATTACCACTTTATAGCTTTTACCAGTTTATAATTTCATAGTTTACCAATATAAAAACTAATAGGGGAATAACTATAATTCCCCATTTTTATAAATAGTCTAGATTACCTAAGTTCCAATTGAAGTTTTGTTAGAGTGTAATATAATATGTTTAGTCCTAATCAATGGTTCTAGATTAATTGTTTCAAATCCCTCAAAAAATTATACTCATTAGAGAGGTTGTGCATTAATAAATCTTACCAATTAGGGATCATATTCTTATTTATACTTTCATACCACAATCATTAGCATAACTTATCAACCTCAATGAGGGAAATAGTCACTATTATGGTTCATATTTTTATTTACCAATAATTCATTATTGTGGGTTGAACAAAATAATCCATCCAATACAAAATTATAAAGATATATGGTTATCAACAATAATTTTAATAACAAATATAACCAAAAAAAATTAACATGAACTGTTTGATATAATGCCTCAAATAAATTTGTTTTATGTTCAGGTAAGGCTTTAGAAACATTAAAGAAAATGCAATTGGAGGTGCGTGGTAGAAATGTATGCAAAACGTGGAAGCATCTAGACAAGGCATGTTAATTTTTTGAGAGAGTTTTGAAATGAGTTTCTAAAATCTTTCAAGCAATGCAACACCATTTTTTCAACACTCTCTGCCCGTACCAAAATTGGAGCTTTAGAATAGGGTATGAACATTCATCAAAGCATGATAGAAATAGTGTTTGTTGAAAAGGATTTAGAAACTTTCAAGAAAATGCAATTTCAAACAAAGAAATGCAGTTTGAAATCTATAATTTGAAACATTTTGCATTTAGGGTTTCAAAATTTCTCAAACAAATGCGTTTTGAAATCTATGAATTTTGAATTTAACCAACCTGTGAGTGAGCAATGGAGGTCAGGTTGATGAACTGTGGCTATGGAGGTTGGGTTGATGCACATTTTTCCCACATTCATTCGCTACATTCACCTTCGGGTTTGCTTTCACGCATACAGAGCTCCAATAGAGAATACGTAGAATGACAGTGGCAGTTTGTTTTTATTTTTTATGCCCTATTTCAACGGGTTCGCTCGAACATCCATTCGAGCGAACCCTATTAAATATTCATTTTTTATTCATATGTTTATGGGTTCGGTCGAACCTATTGTTCGACTGAACCAGTAGGTTCAGTTAAACACTTAAACTAGTTCGGCCAAACCATAGAGTTTGACCGAACCCCTTGTCATTGTGAAAACAAAAAAAAAATCCTTCCTAAAAAAATTTGTAAACCACTATTGTGGCTTAACCCAGGGAGTAAGTGATAAAGGGAGGGGTAGGTGGAGAGAGAGAGAGAGGGAAAGAGGGATAAAGGGAGGGAGAAGAAGATTAGGAGGGATAATGAGAGAGTAGAGATAGAGAGAAGTATAGAGGGATGGGGGAGAGAGAGGTCTAATGATATAGCACGGGAGGGATAAAGGGAGAGAGAGGAAATGAGGGAGACATAGAGAGTAGGTAGAGTGACGTAAGGTGGAAGGAATAGAGGGAGAGGTAGGTAGAGAGATTGAGGGGAGATAGGGAGTAGAGAGGGAAGGGGAGAGAGAATTAAAAGGGGAGGAAGTTGAGAAGGAGAGAGAGGTAGGTAGAAAGAGAGGTGGGGTGGGATGGATTGAGGGAAAGGTAGGTAGAGGTAGAGGGTGAGTGGAGAGAGAGGGAGGGAGGGGGAGAGAGAGAGAGAGAGGGCAAGAGGGAGGGAGCGAGGGGTAGGTAGAGAGAGGTAAGGTGAAAGGAATAAAGAGAGGTAGGTAAGGAGATAGAGAGGTAGGGTGGGAGAGGTACAAAGAGAGAGATCTCTTATGTGAGAGAGAGAGAGAGGGGGAGGGAGAGGTAGAGAGAGATAAGGTGAAAGGAATAGAGAGAGGTAGGTAAAGAGATAGAGAGGTAGGGTGGGAGAGGTACAAAGAGAGAGAGATCTCCTATGTGAGAGAGAGAGAGAGAAGGGGGAGGGAGAGGTAGAGAGAGGGGTAGGTAGAGAGAGGGAGAGGTAGGGTGGGAAGGCTAGAGAGAGGGAGGGAGGGAGAAAGGGGTAAAGGGAGGGATAAGTGGAGAGAGTCGTGCGGTTCGAGGGATGGAGGGAGAGGGGATATAGAGAGAAGTAGAGGGGGATGAAGGTAGGGAGAGGATATAGAGATAAGTATAGGGGGAAGGGTTTGAGAGAGAGGTAGAGAGAGGGGGGATAGGTGGGAGCGAGGGAGAGGTAGGGTAAGACAGATTGAGAGAAATGTAGGTGGAGAGGGGGAGGTTGACTGGAGATTGAAAAAAGTATAAAGGGAAGGTGAGAGAGAGAGAGATGTATATATTGCTCTCAACTCCTTTTAGTTTATGATAATAAATATGATATTTAAAACTCCCTTATAACAATCCATCAAATAATTTTTTTATAATATTTATATTATTGTATACTTAATAATATATTTATATAGTATAACAATATATAACATTTATATTAAATATAGTGTATATTATATTAATATTAATAATTCCTAATTTATATATTAATTTTTCATAATATATATTAATTCATAAAATATTATATTATATATATTAATATTTCTAATTAAAAGAAATAGATATCCATTCCATCAAATAATTTTTTATAACATATTATATTATTATATATAATATATAACATATAATATTTATATTATTTATATAATGTATATTATATTAATATTAATATTTCCTAGTATATATTAATATATAAAAAGATATATGTTTCTAATTAAAAGAAACAAATATTTGTTTCTTAAGTAAAAGAAATGGATATCTACTTCTTAAATTTAAGAAACAAATATCCATTTCTTAAAGGTAGAAACAAATATCTATTTCTTAAAGGTAGAAACAAATATTTGTTCTTTACTTTAAAAGTTAGATATCCATTTTTTACTTTAAAAAATGGATACCTATTTCAATCGGATATCCATTAATAACAGATATCCATTTTACTTTGGGATTGCTTTGGGATCTAGCTTGAGGGTGTCCAACTTGAAAAGTCAAATGCCCCAACATGTTTACGAGGGTTGCAATGTTTTTCAAACTTCACCCTTCGTTTTGATGACTTTTTTCACCTAAATTTGATGAAATAAAAAGGGTTTATTCAACAAATTGTCAACATTCTACCAATATACTTGATATACTTTATTTTCAATTTCATAGATAATTATTACTGATTTTCTACATGCACTATGTGTAAAGTCCTAATTGAGAGGCTAACTGAAAAACACCTATAACTTTTAAACAGTTATAGATTTTTTGAATCTGAAAGATGTGTCACACACTATGCTTCACAAACAATAGTTTAAAAAAAAATCATAATTTTTTTACCAAGTTAGGGTGGTCGGACAAATGGTTTTTAATATTTTTTAAAAATTCCTACTAGAAAATTCATAACTAATCATTTACTTGCAAAAGTAATTACAAAAAAAGTGTGTCACATCTATGCATGTGTCCTCTACTTATATTGAAATATTCAAAAATATTTATTTATTTTTGTTCATACTTAGGGTGGCTGAACAAACACCTACTTTTTATTTTTTTCCAAACTTTAAAATACTACTGCATTGAAATTTTAAATTTTCACCAAATCAAATTACCTTTTTTTTCCAAAAAATTCCTAGTAGCCTACAAACTACATTCAATTTACTACAAATTCTATTCCTACATATTTTTTAGATTATGTTAATAACCTATTCAAATTCTTATTTGAAGTTGCTTAAGTCTATTTTTCTATATTTTCATTTCCACAGTTTAAGGGCCCTATTTGGCCCACCATTATCCTACACATACCCATTGGGTCATATCATCACTTTTATTCTCACATCATTCCCTCCACATGATTGGGTCATATTGCCTTTTTTTGCATATCTCATCCATCTCATCATAGCAACTTTTATTTTCTTTGAAATAATGTTACTTCGAACATTATCTCAAAGAGGGGAAAATGTTTACACCTAAAAAAATCACCTTCAATAATCATCTATTTCATTCATCTTCGCTTAATCATTCATTCACCACCTTGTTACCTAGGACTCCTAATGCTTAATAATTTAATTAAATAATTCTTAAGATATTTAATTTAATTTGGCTAATATTATTCATCCATTTAGTAAACTAATTATCTATTAATTATCCACATATTTATCCATTATTAAAATAATTAAATATTAATTTTCACTTCATGTGCACCAATAATTCAATTAACTAATTATTAAATTGATTAATTCTACATCATTTAGTTGACTACCTAATCTAATCAATTCACTTAGAGTCACTCTCAATCCCACTCAACAATAAATTCTTCTTCACTCATCCATGCAATAGTCAAATCCCCTTAATCCCTGCATGCAATTAGTTAACTCCTCCATGCAAGAAGTTGACTAATCAGTCAAATTTGTTAACTCCTTAGTCACATTGAATTGAGAAAATATAATTATTTTAATTAAAAATTAAAGTAGTGTGAAACTCCTCTATGCATTTCATATCTCCTCATCAATCCCCCAAATCAAGGATTAGATCTCAAGTTCTAGATTCAATCCCATCCCTTCATCAAATAATTTTACAAATCTATAAATCAATCCATCTCACATCAACAATCAAGCATCAATCAAGTATTCATTTTGTGTCAAATTCATATCAATTTCATACCTAGAGAATGCTAAATGCTAGCGACCTGAGCACCCACATCACAAAGAGAAAAAATTTACACATGCTCAATCAAAGGTTTACATGTGAAATTTTTAGTTTTAAGTTATTTTCATGTTTATGTTATTTCATTTATGTATTTTGCATGCATAGACTAATTACATACATATTGACTCACCATGGTCATTAATGGGATGCCAAACATAGGGTGAATACTATGACTAAACTTTTTTTACTTGTCAATTTATAATTTAATTAATCTTACATTTCAAAATTAATTATAGTAAATTGAATCTAACATTATTCAAACTTACATGCCTATCAATTTCAAATGTCTCATCTAGCATGTCATATGTGAACACCAATCATCTAATATGGATGTTCCCTACTATTGGCCACATGGATCCCAACCATCCTCTAAGTGATAATCACAAAGAGACCCACAATTTCAATGAATGTGAGGTGAAATTCAAGACTTTAAAAAACCTCGCCCTCATCACCCTATGCAAAAGGCCTAATATGTTGTAACAAGGTATGAGTGAGGGAGATGATAGACTCTAGGGTCTGCACCTCAACACTCTCTTTCACAGTGGAAGGGATCATGACATGCTCAATGTTTAGCCTGGCATAGGGTCTCTGTGTCTATCCTTAGGCATGATATTCCCTCTCACTATCTTATGTAGAGCCCACACCTCTACCCTAGAATTTTTGCATGTAAAATTTGTTTAAGATCTCATTGATGACAAATATGCAATAGAGTTACCTCAAAAAATAATGTGGGACCTCATTATTTTTACATGGAGGATGGAAAAAAATGGCCCACCACCTATCCCAAAATTATTCTTTATCCCTTAGTGTTGACACCAATTAATAAGGAACCTTCTGCAAATATCATGTAGAATTTCATTAGTCTGTGGTTCAATAAACAATGCACACAAGTTAAATTTCAATATTTTTTCCTTTACTTGGTTATAGGATATTTTTTTGGAATAAACATTGTGTTCATCCCTCTTGCTTGACCATGTATTAATTTGACCACTCACATAATCTATATGAGAAAAAAGAGACTCCAATGAAATGGCTAGGGTTGGCCAATGAGAGGTTATTCCACTCAAATTTCTTAATTTTCAATTAATATTTGAAGTTATTTCTTTTTTTTTTCAATTAAATTACCGAGGATGTTTTATTGCATCCCAAGAGGATATCAAGGAATTGTTGGAGAAGTTTGTTGTGGTTATTATTCATTAGGTTTTTCATGAATTGATGGGAGTTTCCAATTCCTAAAAATTAAACAAAATTGGATTGAAATAATATCTCTCTTCCTATTTAATTAATATTTCACTAAAAAACTAAAAAAACCTACCTCCTCAAACTTGTGAACATTGTGGTGAAAATTTGGTAGTGACTTGATTGAATCCAAAAAACATGTGTGTTTTCCCTGCCTTGTGATCTATTCTAAGTTATTGAAACATTGAATTGAAATGAGATCAGTTGCTTCACAGTCTAATTTTTTATCTCAAACAAAATGTGAACATGTTAAAACATGCCCACCTTATAATATGATTGCCTTATGTCCTAGATGGACCAAAAAGTGGTGGTGGACACTTTTTGGTCCCTCATCTTTCCAATACAAATATAAATAAATAAAATAAAAACTAGCAACATAAATTTCCTAATATTTTATTTTAATTTTTCAATGATATTTATACATAATATGGATATGAAGAACTACCTCTTTACTTTAGAAAACTTGTGAATATCCTTGACCCTAGCTCATTGAATCCTTCCCCTCTCCAAGCTCCCAATATCTCTATTGCTCCTTTCCTACAAACCCTTGAAAGACAAAAATATAAGAATGGCTCTAAAAGATCCAACCCTAATCAAATATTCCAAGAGAGCTTATGTAAACACATTATCTAGATGCAATGAACCTTGGTAGAGGTGAATACTTTTCTTCCCAAATCATTTTTTTCTTTCTCCATTCTCGTCATTTATCTTCTAGGTCACTTTTTAAGGGTCTAGAAAACTCTAAAACATTAAAAATTCTTTATTAAATTACCCAAACCCATAGGTAAACACATTAGGGGTTTAAAATTACACAAAAAATAAAGGGATAAACTTTAAAATTTCTCTAAATTTCCCATCCAAAATTTGACACATGAAAAATCTAACCAACACCCACTTAATACAAATAATAAATATGTGGATAAAATGATCAACGCAAAATCATAATATATAATTACATAAGAATATTCATTAGGTAAGCATAAGTATACTATGGAAAACACAACAATGGTTTCTTAAGACCTCCACCTATTTCATTGGTCATGGAATCTTAACCTACACACTTACACACAAGTGTTAATATATCCAAAGAAGATAGTTGAAGCAACATTTATGATTTTTTAGCTTTGTTGTGGTTGGACATTTTGGCTTAATGCCTATTTTTTATGCTTTGTTTGAGATTAGGGCCTTAACCCCTTCTTTTTTAATCTAAAACATTTATGATTACACCATATGTGCAACATAGAAATTTCATATTCAATATTAATATCTAGATACATAAAATATATTCATGCAATATAAATTAATCATCTAAAACATGTTTACAATAATTCACACAATGCATAAAACCTTAATCATATCCATAATGTTTCATCCTTTCATGATAATTTCATAATAGAATTCATCTATAATGATATCCATTGTAACAACTTAAAATATGAATCTAATAATTATGAATAGTCCATAACCTTGATTAACCAAATCATCATCAATCCACTATTACTCTAATATACTACAAATATATCATAGTATATAATCATATAGAAAATCAAAAGTATTATAAGTCAATGATTATATCAAAATATAATGTGAATAGGATGGAAATAAATGAGTCTCACAACTTGTTAGAATGGGTATCATTCCAAATAGACTCTTGTATTAGAGAACTAGATCCCTCATAACACATTTATTTCTATCACAAGTTATTCTTGTCTAATTGTAAATGTTATTTTCAGTTATCCTTGATCCTACTTCGAAAGACCTAGATCCATTTTCATAGACATTTGTAAATTTTCAATCAAATTTTAACACTCACAACTTAACTATTTAGGTTTAAGAAAATAACTTGAATAAAATTCTAAGGATAAACAACATTGTGTAGGTTTAAGAAGTGGTTTTCATAAATTCCTAGAAAAAAACCCCAAATATATGAAAAAGGGTATTTTTGTAAAGAAAACATTATGATTTTTAATAAGATGGTAAAATATGGTTGTGATTTTTCTTATCTTATTCCTAGATCTAGTAGTTAGATTTAACACACTATCTTGGTTTTGGAGTACACAATTCAAAAATGTATGTTGAAGCTCAAAATGATCCACTATTTTAGGTGACACTAGAAACATGTTATGTTCATAGTTCACCAAAAATAAAAAAGGAAAATTGTAGAGAAGTTATTATTTAAAATTCATAAGAAAATTGGTTGAAGATGTCATATTTCTAGAATATAGAAAAAAATAAAAATTCAACAATAAAAATAGATTTCAGATTGTTTAATTTATTTATGTTTTGTTAAATTGGGAAATATCATAAATAGTCATGCATTTACTAATTGAATAGTTAATGGCCATATCATATTTGATGTGAATGGATGGAAACAATTGGGTTACTTAGATGGTTAGCAAAATGATCTTAGTATTTATATAAAGTTCCTATAGATGGAGAAAATAATGTAAAATAAGCTATCAATAATAGGTAATAGAGGTGTCAACATAGATATGTGGGACTAGCACAATGAATGACAAGAAAAAGAAAATCATGTTGTACAGATAAGATCAACCATGCCATCCCATACTTGAAATGGAAAACCCTTTCCTAGTTAATGTAAACACACCCTACAAAACCTTTCATGTGCTTATTAGAAGCTAATAATGACATTGGAAAGTTTACTAAAATAAATATACTTTGAGCGATGAAACATTTTATTTGATCTAAAATACAGTAGAATATTTTGTGAATAGATGTTATATAAAATGTATTGTTGATGGATAAATTAAGTCAAGGTTTAATAAGAAACAAACCTTTGTTTAAGAATTTATACTAAGAAATAATATTTATAGTTTTTGATAAAAGGGATAAACGGGTTTTACAAGGACCCGAAACCACAAAGTAACATTATACTAAGAAATAATATTTATAGTTGTGTCTGTATGAAATAGTTTTTGTCAAAAAGTATTATATATAATGTATAATTGATATAATTATAAATATTTATATTTTTCAATCATTTAATAACACTCATTTTTAATCATTTTTTGTGTGATAGTACATGAAATTTCTAATGATTCTATAAAAAGAAAGATAACTCCAAAAATATAATAATGTAAATAATGATTATTTTGAAAAATATCAAACATTGAATAAACAAGTCTTAATGATAAGGACACTTCCAAAAATTTATTTTCAAGCATGTGTCTTTCCAATTACATTATAGTTATTTTAAAATAATATGTAAAAGTGTTAATTAGATTAAAACTGGAAGGGCCAGTACCCATTACAAAATAGCCATAGAGGTAGACCAAGAACTCACGAGCAGTGAGAAAACCAAAAAAGTAAACAAAAACTATAGCCTAAACAATTCGACCAACAGTAATATAAACAAAAATAAACCCATGGATCCAAGACCAACACAAACCAACAAAGCAATAGACACCTACTAGTCTCCCAGAATATTGAGATCAATGATCGCATTCCATTCCTACTCTAGGAATTGGAGCTTCTTTTCGTAAGACACAAGCCCCTAAAGATTGGCTTGGGTATCTGTCGTGACATCACAAGCCGAGGTGTCCAGCTTCTTGCCCTTCTTCTTTGTGAGACCATCATCAACACCTTCCGCCAGCCGCTTCCCCTAGCTCTTCCTTAACAAAAAGAAACCCATGGAGCCAAGACCAGCACAAACCAACAAAGCAATAGACACCTACTAGTCTCCTAGAAGATTGAGACCAATGATTGCATTCCATTCCTACTCCAAGAATTAGAGCTTCTTATCGAAAGACAGAGGGCTCTGAAGATTGGCCTAGGTATCTGTCATGATGTCACAAGCCGAGGTGTCGAGCTTCTTTCCTTCTTCTTCTTTGTGAGACCATCATCCACACCTTCCACCAGCCACTTCCCCTAGCTCTTCCTTAACTCATCCTGAAAGACCTAAAGGGTGAGGGAAGTATTCTTTAATGTTTTTATTCTAATATAGACTAAAAATAAATTATCAAATTATACAACTCATATCTTAGAAATATTGAAAATGATTCAATTTTCATAAAAATAATATATATTACACTATGCCAAGTGGAAAAGTTACAAAAGTGTGTAAAACACCATTTTATGTGATTCAAAATCACTATGTTGTATTCTTGTAACAACCTCTTAATGTTTATTTAATAATTAGAGGAATGATAAATAAATATTGAAATAAGAGACTTGATATTACTATAATCCATTTTAAGTGAATAAGAACATTTTTATAATAATTGCAATGATATTTTTTATATAAATTTGTGAGATCATATTTCCTCATCTATCATCAAAAAATTTAAAGTGATTATAAATTAGAAAATACAATCAAAATATTAATACAAAAATATCCACATAATTATTTAAAATTTATTAATATTTAGAATTCAAAGCCTCTTTTCCTAGACAGCATAATCCTATCCACTGGCAGCAACTTGGAAATTCTTTGATAGCTGAAACTATCCCAAATCAAATTTGGATCCAATTTTGATGATAACTCTTTCCTCAATGTTGGCCATGTATAGGTTGCTCTCGGTAGACAAGATGGTGCAAGCGTTATTGGCCTTGATCTTGTTTCTCTTTTGTATTTCAATCAACTTATTTATGTTGTCTTTGAAATTCTTATCTTGGAAATGATCATAAAACTACACACAAATAGTCACCCAATAGAATGATAATCATAATCACAACAAAAATCAATTTAATAGAAGCAGTACACAAAGATTAAGAGATTGAAAAGTATTACAATGGTGTGGATTCCAGCGTGAGTGAGAATATAGATGTATCCTTGCATAATTTTATCATAAGAAAAGGGCCACATCTTCTACTATGAAATGTGTTGGTCTATAAAACATGATCAGCCTTTGGAGATTAAATTTTGGCCACCTTGTTGTTGAAATTATGAGTAGTTGGTGTTTTCGTTGATGTCAAAAAGCTTATTTGTGTTGTTAAACAGTAATGATTGATGTTTTGATTAGTTTCATTATGTTGTCATTATTAAGTGCTACTGGTGTCAACCTCTAGTGTTGCTTTGATAAGCTTTTTTTGGTGGATGTTGTTGGTTTATTAATGATAAGGAAGTGTTGAAGATGATGAGTATGTGTCTCTAGTGCTTGGTTTCCAAGTGCTTTTGAGAAAATTTGAATAAAAGAGGAAAACAGTGTGTTGCAAAGGTGTTATGGTGTATAATGTGGTGTTCTGATTTTGGTCTACATTTCTTCTATCTTGAAGATCCACTTGTGCAGCTCGGATATGTTGGTCAAAAGTGTTCAAGCGTTCTATATGCAAAATTTCTTAGTATGGATCATTGTGTAGAAGTTGTGTTCACCAATGTGTGAACTATGTTTCAGTGGTGTCTGAGGGAAATGATTTTTCTCCGCATTTCTCTATGGTTTGATTTATGATCTTGTGTTTTTGGAAGTGTTATGATGAGATTCATGTATCTACCTTCAATTGAAGTTGTTTGTGGGTCTTGAGTTACAGTGTATGGAATCTCGTAAGCATCAAAGCTTGTTTTCCTCGAGAGCGTATTGCAAAAGTCCCTAGTAGTAAAGTCAAAAGTAGTAGAGCGATCATCGATGGAGTGAACCCAATTGACCAGTGCAAGTATCTACTGAGAAGCGTCCTCTAGGTGCTCCCCTTCATTTCCAAAACTCTCAATCTCCCACACCTCTCCCACAGCGAAAGCAGGGCTAGTGTTTTGCACTATTGGATAAAATAAAATATTTGAGATACAACAAATAAAAGAAACACTTGAATTTTATATAATAGTGATAATCGCCATTATGATTCTAATTAGTTTTGAAAGAAAGTGGAATTTGTCATCAATTGATTGCAACCTACACAACTCAACAAAATGGAGTTGCTAAACAATGTAATTGCATCACCATGGAGACGGTACATAACATTGTTGAAGGATTCTCATTTGGCACATGCATATTGGGTCAAATTTGTGTACACAATGGTTTATCTTTTCAATCATGCACTGACCAAAGCACTTGATGGCATCACACCAAAGGAAGCATGGACGAGAGTTAAGCCATCTCTCATCTTTGTGTATCTAGTTGCACAACATACAAATTCCTAAGAAAAATAGAGAATCTTGATGAGAAATGCATGAAATGTATTCTTCTTGGGTATAGCAATGATTCAAATGCCCATCAACTTATACTACCACGAAGAAGATATACAGTAGTAGAGATGTCATTTTTGATGAGAAGAGTGTGTTAAGTTCAACTTCCACTCAACTACTCCAAATAGTGCTCCTATTTTCAACTTGGATGAAAAAAGTAATGGAAATGTTTGATAATCAATATAACTCAACACCCACAAATGTCACATGACCTATGCCCAACTGGTATACTAGAACCATTCGCAATGCAAAGCTAGATAGAGTCTTAGACACTTCAACTTTAGAACCAAGGACTTATAGCATGGCTCACAATGAGGTAAATCTAGCACTAATGACTTTGATAGTTGATAACTTTGAATCATCTAATGTTTAGGAAGCACTAGAATCAAAGCCTTGGAAGGAGGCCATGGATTCAGAAAATCAATCCCTAATGAAAAACAAGACTTAAGGGTTTATTGATCTTCCACCAAGTAAGAAAGCCATTGGATGGCCTTCAAGACCAAATATAAAGCAAATGACACTATAGATAACGCTAGACTTGTGGCTAGAGGTTATACCCAAAAAGAAGGGATTGATCGTGAAGAATCATTTGCTCCCACAGTAAAGATCAAAACCATCATAACAGTTTTTGCCTTAGTTACACAATTTGGATGGAAGCTAGATCAAATGGATGTAAAGAGCACATTTCTCAATGGAGAACTTAAGGAGGTCTATATGATCCAACCAGAGGGATATATTGCACCTTGTAAAGAAGAAAAGGTATGCAAACTTGTTAAGTCTCTCTATGGTCTCAAACACACTCCTAAAGCGTAGGATATCAAAGTTAATGAACATTTTCTACAACATAAATTAATTATCAATTTGTATATGTTGACAACCTAGTTATCACAAACAACTCAAAAACAAAGGTTAAGACAACCACATATGATCTCAAGAAGGCATTTGATATGACAAATCTCGATCTATTACACTATTGTCTCGACTTAAGAGGTATTGTAATTGACATATCTTTATATCAAAGAAAATATGCCAAGATATTGCTTGAAAAGTTCAAAATGATAGATTTGAAACCCTTGTCTACACTCATGGAATTAGGGTTACAATTATTTGTTTCTAGTCTGTCTCCTTAGGTAAATGCAACTCTCTATCAACAAATGGTTGGAGGTTTGATTTCCTTGACCTACACTAGACCAAATATCAATTTTGTTGTTAAATATCTTTCATAATTCATGCAAAAACCAAAGATGTGTCATTGGAAAGCAATAAAATAAGCATTGAGGTATATCCATGGTACAATGAATCATGGCATGAAATATAAAAAGAATGATACAATTCTTTTTAATAGAGCACATAGATGCAAATTATGCAACATTTGTTGATGATAAGAAATCCACATCTAGATTTGCTTTCTTCTTAGGTTCAAGTCCTATTTTTTTGGGGACATAAGAAGCAAGCCACAATTGCTCATTCCTCAACACAAGCAAAATATTGTGCAACAATTAATGAAGAAATTTGTCTACCACATCTACTAGGAGGATTAGGAGTACCACAAAAGCAACCCATAATCCTCAATTGTGACGATCAATTAAGTTTATTCATAATCCAATGTTTCATGAGCAAACGAAGCACATTAAAGTTGATTGCCACTTCATACAAGAACATGTTCCACAAATCAATATTCAACTCTAATTAAGCTCTACTTAAGAGCAACATGGTGACATCTTCACCAAGCCTCTTGAACATGTGAAGCTTGGAACTTTTCAAGATTCTCTTATTAGTACATTAAAACAATGATGTAATAAGTGGTAAACACTAGCATGTTCCATCATTCTCTACTTGTGAACTATTCGTTTTATTTGTTATTGTTTGTTAATAAATGTTGAATAAATTGTTATTTTTATGGAACCCATGAGTTCCAAGTTTAGAATTGTATACATGTATTAATTTACATTTTGAAATGCAATTTAGAGATTTGTTTTGGCATTCAAATTACTGATAATAAACAATTGAAAGCATTGTTAGGATTACCAAAAAATTATAAACACTCAAAATCCATAAATACAATTGCAAGTTTGAGTTAATTTTTCTCTATTTAACCATTCTAATTCTCCAAATCATCCAAAGATGCAAGAAAAAAGCATACCAAGTTATGCAAAGTGATTATACACCACCCTCCTAATCTCTCATAGTATAGAAACTAAAAGTTATATCTTTACACCAAAGTTTTAATACCATGTTAGAATCTACAAACTCATGTAAAAAAGAATAAGAACTATGAAACTATAAATACAATTAATTAAGAAATCAAAACATAATAGAGTTAGTTTTGTAAAAAAATAAAATAAAAATGCTCACAAAGCAAAGTAATAGTCAAAAAGCTCATGATAGCATGAATCTATGAGATGACAAGTCCAAAAGGTATGAGTTAACTCTCAATCACTTTCAACAATAGGTAAATTAACTCAATCTAAGTAAAACAAAGGTGACTTTGACTAATCAAAGGTGACACCTAACTACTGTCAATCAAGAGTTGATGAGATAGTGGTGGCGTTTTTAGACATGTCAACGTATACATATCATTATTATTTATCTAAGAGAGAATAATTAAATATTCATATTATCCTAACTTACTAAATAGATGCAATATTGCACTTGGAATAAAATAATATTGAAAGTGAATAAAATATTACACCAAAACATTTGAGCCCTAGGCTTCACCAACTCAAAATCAAAAACCAAAAATTAATCACTAATACCACTATAAATTATTGACCTAATAGTATCAGATTGGAATACCTTATTGTACATTAAGGTAAGCCTAACCTATTCTCTCTCTAGACAGGTTATCAAAAATATTAATTTTCACTAGAAATGTAAAATTGCTTGACTGGATATATTCTTTACACTAACTCAGGTTATTAAATAAATCTATTTCTTTAACTCTAGATATTAAGGTTTTGGTTTGGTCGCTCTATGTCACCATTATCTCAAGACCTTTAAGTCTTAAAACGGTGTCATACAAGTAAATAGTCTTAGAGAAAAAACTCAATGTGCGCCCTTTCATTGGCAATGCATTTACGTGGTCAAAATGGGAACACAGCAATGCCAGATCTCTTGCCGTAACTAAGTTGTTGCTACATGCAATGTCGACTTCAGCAGCATGAAGGCCCATACTCACCAATGTTTTCCTTTAATTTGTAGCTGTTTCAGTCATAAGCCACACCTGCTTCAGATATCCTCTGTATCTCAAGATTCTTCACTAGTGGGCTGGAAGTTCTACATAAAGTCTACCACTGTATCTCATTTCAAATTTGTTGTAAAACGAACACGTTTTGAAGCATGGTGCAAAGATTTCAATAGTTCTGGAGACGGCTTCCTTGTTGCATGTACTAATAGTATCATCATTGTAAACAGCATTAGAGCCCCTGCTTGATGGGCAGTGCCAAGGGAAGGTGGGACATAAGATAGCAGGGTTGATATTCCTAGCGTAACCTGCAAAAGTATAAAAACAAACAGAAAAACAATGTTAATAAGAAATTTTCTCATAACCATAAATCTAAAATAAAAATTTACACCTTTATTGCCCCTGTACTTAACAGAATATACCTTCCAGACAATTTTAGAGAAAATAACAACTCATCTATTCCTGCATTGTCGTCGGTAAAAAAGATATGCATAGGGATTAAAAAAAAGTGTTGAAAAAGGTAAATCTTATATTAAAATGAAAAGTGGCATCACAAACATCATTTGCCTGATACAACAAAAGCTGGGCAAAGAGGGGTGAATCAGAAGATGTTGGTCGGCATGAGACATAATAGGGCTGAGCATACTAGAAACATCAATACTATGATTTATCCTAGCACATTTAGATTTTCTACCAATAGCACATAACCTGCACTATGTTGAAATATTACAGCATATTTTAGTTTAGTATGTAGTTTAGATTAAATAGTAACTAATAAATTAACATGTAATTTATAAATAAATGTTAGGCTGGTTAGATAATAGTTATTACATAATAAATAAATGTTAGTTTATGGGCTAGTTGTCGGGAAGTTTTGGTGGCTGAACTATAACATGGCTTTTCTAAAGCCCACTGTATGTAATGTAAAACTAAAGAATCATCCAAAAACAAATAATATTTTTCAAATTACTTGTTGAAACCATGGTCTGATAATTTGTAATTTTGTTGTTCACCATTTCAATACACTATATACATTTTTTCTAAATATTCAGAGAGCAATACTCTGGATAATACATCTCATATGGCCATGACGAGGCATCTAGCGTTGTCTCAAAATTCGGATATAAGGCTTAGGAGGCATTAAGCAGGATTATGAAGAATTCAATGGATGAAGTAAGACCCAGTACTTTCCTTATTTCAATTTCACTTTTTTCAAGTAGAGCAGAACCCTCCTAGTTGATCCTCTGGCAGTTGCACCAATCAAACTTTCCACTTAAACGGCTTGTCTTTTGGAGTGAGAAGCATGAGCTGCCTGCTCCTGTATTATTTCAGCAGATCAGACTCTCAGCATTCTCCAAGAGTACAAAAAGATTGATGGCTTTCAAATTGTGGTCATGCTGTCTAATAAAACTGCTCATCCTCAATCCAAATGTTGTGATATCAAATTGCTCCTAGCTCTTAACAAACGGAAGAGTTTAATTAGGGTCATGCACACCTTTTTCCTCTATTGCTTTTGCTGGGATGCTTGCAAATGCATGCAATTTCACATATAGCTTCTAAAGATTCTGGTTCAATTAGAATTGTAAGCCGGTTATGAGTAAAATTCTAATTTCTTAGAGGCCCAACATGGTAAATCAACAGGGCAGCGTACAGAGGATTGTAGAAAAACAGGGCAGTCTCCAAAAACAGGGGAATCTTGCTATGCAACGACAGAGTTTTGAATATTGAGAAAATGAAATGAGGGAGGCGGTTACAAAGGAGGCCACCCGAGACTCCGGTTTAGTTATCATCAATGGAGGGTCACATGCAGGCGACAAACTAGCGATGCAGGAGTTCATGATCCTTCCTGTAGGAGCTTCTTCATTTAAAGAGGCCATGAAGATGGGTTCAGAAGTTTACCACCATTTGAAGGCTGTGATTAAGAAGAAGTATGGTCAGGATGCAACAAATGTTGGAGATGAAGGTGGCTTTGCTATTAATATTCAGGACAACACAGAAGGGTTAGAACAACTGAAAATTGCCATTGAGAAGGCTGGATACAACGACAAGGTTGTCATTGGCATGGATGTTGCTGCATCTGAGTTTTATGCTCAGGATAAAACATATGACTTGAACCTCAAGGAGGAGAATAATGACGGTAGCAATAAGATATCAGGATCTGAGCGACTTGCAAAATATAATAAGCTTTTACGTATTGAGAAAGAATTCTCAGAGGAGAAGCAGTCAAATAAAATTAAGGATTCAGTTGTTGCAGCATTGCAGTGGGCATCCACGGGAGGTGACCTTGCAGAGGAGAACATGAGTGGTTTTTGCTTTGAAGTTTGTGATGTTGTTTTACACACTGACCACGCGAATATGGAAGAAGTGGGAGACTTAAATCCCAAAATGAATTTGCAAATAAATAATCAGACTAGGGCAGGTAATTTACCAGGGACTGGAAGTATGCGGGGTAATAAGAAACAGGGGACTTTCGATGCAAAGAAAGCAGATCCATTTGGTTTGGATCAGTTTTTGACAGAGGAAAAGATAGGGAAGAAAGTAATGTTCAAAATTTTGCAAAACAAAGGTGTTCCGATTAATTGAGAAGTCTGGAAAAGATTGATTCGAAGTGTCCTTGAACAGAGGTTGAAGCCCAGCCCTGCAATAGGGGCTTGTTTTCAAAGTGATGATCGGATTGGAAGGGGATATCTCTGAGCAACTATTTGGTTTTCAAGTGTGAGATTGTTGGGTGGTGAAGCCCAAATATTCTATTTTAGTCGGCAGTTTCTCTCACGGTTGCCTTCTTTGTAATGAGTTATTTTTGGCATGTGTTTGCTAAATTAGAAATTGTCCTTCTTTGATAGATTTTTCCATTTATTGGAGATGAGACCAAAATTATAAAGTTGTTGTTGCTTGAATGCAAAATGTAATTTTTGAAGATTAATAAGAGATAATCCCTGAGTGTGGACGTAGCCATTTTTATGGTGAACCACGATAAATCTCGTGTTCTTGTATGTGCTTTCTTTTATGCTTTATTTTAATTTTCTGTTATTTTTATCTTTCAATTTTTTGCAATTATATTGAACACTTTCAACGGTAGGAAGTTTCCTACATCATATCTCGCTCTGATTTTCATGATAACCCTTTCCTCAATGTTGGCCATGTACAAGTCGGACTGCTCAACAAACTAGTTGTGACTCCCTTGTAGACAAGTCCTTTCCTATTCACAAATTACGCCTTTGGGCCAACAAGTCCTCCTTCTGAGGAACTCGACTTCTACAAGTGCATCATGGAATTATACACCTGCGAGCTGTTACGAGCTCTTTGGCTTGCATGTTAGGAACATGGCTCACTTTGTTCACTTTCTTTAATGCTGATGCACACTGGTACAGACTTGGTGATTCCACTGAGCGCTTCATCCTGGTGTCCCCCATAAGACGATGGATTACTAGTCTCGTTCACCTTGAACTCTGAGTTCGCTATTCACATGGACAGGCTCTTGGAGCGCTTCCAGATCCAACACCAAACTCACAATGAGTTCCTTCTTGCTCTTTGGGGAGGTTGACTCCAGCTGAGTAACTCCCACTTCCTGCATTGGGCCTAGGATCCTGGATCACCTAGTCCAATGACTTCAAGGACTGCGCACCTTGATCTCGCCTGACACCTACTCAGCTGCTTCCCAAGTCCTGCTTGGTTCCACCTTTCAAATAGCATCATGTTGCACCATGCAACCCTTGTTGAGATCTTGTGTGAACGATACCAACTCAAGTATCTAGGACTCCTTCCTTGCTACCCCATTCCTGGGTTGAACAACAACTTCACTGGCATCCATCCTTGCTCGTACTATACAACATACTAGTTGACTCGGCCCTTGAGTTCAACCCTTGTGATCCTGCTAAGGAGGATTGGATCTACCACAAAAGTATGCCAACACGCTTGCGCTTTGATGGCGCCCATGTGTGCCATGCACGACATGGTCCAACACTACTTGCGGGGAGCACACCTGGTGTGGCTCCTCGACTTGCACTCAAATGTTGAGAAGAGGACTTGCTCCATCCTCAAGCTTATATGAGCTCGCTTGCTAGAACTCACTCGTGCTCGTTCTAGACTTTGTTCAACAATGTTGGAATCTTGGCCATCCCAGGCTTACTATTGCCAACTCAGATATGTAGCTCACCCAACATTGCATTCCTCTTTTACCCCATCGCTTGGGACGAGTTCCAACATCCAACTCCCTCGGTAGCACACCTTAGAGCTATCTCATGTTGGCCATGTTACTGACTTTCACAAGGTTCGAGACAACGGGTTCACTGCATAACCTCTCTCATCACGTCTAGGGTGCAACGAGATCTTACCTCATCCCTAAAGACTAATGATGACACCTGAGCCGCTATGGACTCGAAGCGGGAGCTACTTCTATTTCACTCCTAGAAGGAAGAGTATGAGGAGCACCCCTGGCTGGTGTCCTACTGTGAACTCTCAGTGCAATCTCGGTTGCATCACTATGGCATCCATTGTCCATTCAAATAACCATACCTCTCTAGCTCGGGACAACACCTGCACGATGACATGGCATGGTGCTAGAACTACTTGGCTTAGTTCATGGAAGGAAGAGTCTAAGGAACACCCTAGCTGGTGACCTTGCTGTGGACTCTCGGTGCAACACATCGGTGCCTCTGTTGTGCGACATGATGGTGCAGCCCTACGGTGTTGCTTCATTTCAAACAACCATACCTTCCTATATAAGCTATTTGTATGAATCCCACATCTCCGTAGGATGACACCGTACTTTGGGCTAGCTCCCCCATTTCTGACTTTTCTCATGACAAACAACCCATAGGAAATTACTACTTTGCAAACTCTTGACGGCTGGCTAACTCTTTCATCATGGTTGGGCATGACTATGTAGACCTAGCATCTGGCTAACTGCTTGACTTGACGAAACCAAATCACCTTGTAGAGTTGCACCACTCGTGTACAAACTACCTTAACTCGCCATGGCTTGGCATGACTCGACACTTCTTTATGCTCCATGCTACACTACCCACGCTACGCTTGGGTAACTCAGCTCGACATTGGAACTAGTTGTCCAACTCACCTCAACATCTCTGCAATGCCAACATCAAGTACCTAGCTTCCAATGCAACTCGGCCCATGTCCAATGGACGATAGACTTGGTATATGCCTCATGGTAGATGGGTGCACAATGGCTCGCCCTATGGCTCCTCGACTGGGTATGCACTATGGAGGAGTCCTAATGTTGCATCCACTAGACTCCTTGATCCAACTCGCACAACCGTTGTGACTCGCCTGACTCACGCATTGGCACACTACATCACACCAAACTTGTAACACTAAGGCTGCAACCTAGTTGCACCACACTCGGACTCAGTCCAATGCTCCTCGAGTGCACTGTTCACTTCAAAGCCCCTTACATTCTCCCCCACTTAAAAATAGGTGACATCCCCGACACCGAACCTCTGGACATGAGAACCATGCTTAACTTCTTCCTGGAGAAGACTTACGAACCTATCCAAGGGATCTCCAAATGCTGAACTTATGACAACTTGTCTCATACCTTGACACTGCAACACTTTGCAAGGTCTTGCTACCTTGATTAACTTACTAAGTTGTTTGATTCAAAACATTGCATCATTGGGGATACACTACTCAGGCACTTCCAATATCCACTAAAAGAACTCACTACAACAACTAGGTTGTGCAGGTTCAGTATCTAGCCTCTAGCGACTAGCATACCCTCTTCTGACTATTTCTCGAATTCGCACCTTCGACTTTTGGCTTCATAGCTTTTGTCTGTTACGCCATTTTTTCGGCCTATGATGCCCAAGTACCGTAGCCTCTGGCAACCAGTATACTATGTAGGCGTGGCTTCATGGCATGGCTTGGCACCCACTCGACTGTTGGAAGTCTCTCACCTGTCATGCAGCAACCCAAAATGAACGACAACATTTGTCTGTTGATACATGTCCTGTGTTCGGTAATCCTTCAATACTCGATCATACTTTTTTCCACCTTACATGGTGTACTTCTACAAACTCATGGAGTCTACCCTGGTGTTGACTCAGAACACCCATGCATTGCATACTTCATCTGCACTGAATGTACCTCTGTGGTAATTGGATCGGCTCTGAAACTTCTTCAACCTTTTGCAATCTTTTGAATGTGACTTGGTCTGCTTCAATCTTGAACCTTCCAGCCTAACTCGCCATCTTGTGAATTGGCCTACTTTGATTGCAAAATCTTCCAACCTTTGACGCCACCAGAATTTTGCCTCGGATCAATCCCTGACGTGATCCTACACCCTGAACACTGTCTTGTGTAGGTCCCCCATTCAATTTCACCTCGAAGTTGTGTCTGGCACAATCCTAAGCCCTAAACTGATGCACTTGGGTGCAATCGAGTCCTCCATTGATTTCATCTCGGATCTAAGCTTGGTCAGGATCCTACTCCCTGTACTCTGAGGCTGGGCTCAGGTACCCCTTTCGATTTCACCTCAGTTCTGAACTGGGTCAGGAACCTACACCCTATACTCTGAGACTTGGCTCAGGTACCCCTTTCGATTTCACCTTGGTTCTAAACTGGGTTAGGAACCTACACCCTGTTCTCTGAGACTGGGCTCAAGTACCCCTTTGACCTGCCATGAAATACCCACAACACCGCTGCAACATCTACATCACGTCTGGTTCCCTACTGACTTATGCATCCTATGAACATTCCACAATGCTTGCAACTTCTTAACCCAACTTGTAGGCCATGTCAACTTCCTTTGAAACTCATCACCTTTGAGGATCACTTGCAACCACCACTCGGTTGGCTAACTGCACTTGTCTTGGACAAGCGACTTCTGATGTGGGGGCTCTATAGTGCATGCTCATCGTGTTCACATATAACTGCGTCCATGTTGTTGATGTCCAACTTTGATGCGTCTCATTATGGTTCCGTCTTCACGGATAGCTGAGGTATCTGGCATCCACGCTGCTGGTAAACGACTTTGGCATGAGTCTGGCTCGCCTAGTTGCACATCCTTGTGATGCGACTTAGAAGAGTCCCTTGAGAACTACTTTGACGCATACCCAACCATTGGGTCCGACTTGATGCACATGCAGCATTGTACTGATGTGACTTCGGATGCGCAGTTGGACTGGCTCTAGTGCGACATGATGCGAACTCAACTGTTGAGCCCGACTTAGGGAACTCTCTGTCCCGCCTTCGATGTTGTTGTTGAACACCTAGACAACTTGTGCTCACCTTCGAGTTGATTCACCCCACTTAGCAACATTCACAACAAACTAGGTTGGCACCATATTCCTGTCACAAGAACACCTACGTACCAATTGAGCTCACACCCAATTCCACATCTGCACCATTCTAGCACCCGAATCAATGCCTCGACAGAGATGGCCAGTCTTCTGGATTCAACCAACACAAAATGAGTGTTACACTGGAACTCAGCCACAAATTGCTCACTGAATCTTGATCCCTGCATGGATCGGCCTCTAAATTTGATGATACTATTTCAAACCATCTCGATTCACTATACACACTGTTGTTGGATGCTTTGCACTGCCTTGCCTACAATGACTGACTTGAGGACCATGCCCTAATGGCCCACACAATTTTCTAGCACACAAGACTGTACTACTGGAATGAGACCCATCACAATACTCTGCTGCCACTCCATTCGCAAATTGGCTCTTCAAAACCACATTGGCTTCACGACTTCGACACCAAGTTATTAGATGTACCCTGGCCTGACTCTTTCCTAGTCTCTGATGAAGCCATTCCTTACTTAGCTCATACCTGGCTGACTTTGTCTGGCTCAGAGGGATAGAACCCTGCTTCGCACTCCGATAATACCCAGACTCAACACACTTCCAATACCGTGTCGGGGTATTAGAAGAGAGCAACTTATTTTGCTTTGATACCAATTGTCACGGGGCTAGACCAGTGCACGGATCGAATGCACCTTTTCTGCTATGAGAGGTCTATCTCGTGTGACACTGCTCAACAAACTACTTGTGACTCCCTTGCAGACAAGTACTTTCTTGTTCACAGATTATGCCTTTGGGCCAATGAGTCCTCCTTCTGAGGAACTCAACTTCTACAAGTGCATCGCGGAATTATACACCTACGAGCTGCTATGAGCTCTTTGGCTTGCATGTTAGGAACATAGCTCACTTTGTTCACTTTATTTAACATTGTTGCACACTGGTACAGACTTGGTGATTCCACTGAGTGCGTCATCCTGGTGTCCCCCATAAGACGACAAATTACTAGTCTCATTCACCTTGAACTTCGAGTTCGCTCTTCATGTGGACAGGCTCTTGGAGCGCTTCCAGATCCAACACCAAACTCACAATGAGTTCCTTCTTACTCTTTGGGCAGGTTGACTCTGACTAAGTAACTCCCATTTCCTATATTGGGCCCAAGATCCTGGATCACCTAGTCCAATGACTTCAAGGACTGCGCACCTTGATCTCGCCTGACACCTACTCAGCTGCTTCCCAAGTCATGTTTGGTTCCACCTTTCAAATAGCATCATGTTGCACCATGCAACCCTTGTTGAGATCTTGTGCCAACGATACCAACTTGAGTATTTGGTACTCCTTCCTTGCTGCCCCATTCCTAGGTTGAACAAAAACTTCACTAGCATCCATCCTTGCTCATACTGTACACCATACTAGTTGACTCGACCCTTGAGTTCAACCCCTGTGATCCTACTGAGGAGGATTGGATCTACCTCAAGAGTATGCCGACACACTTACACTTTGATGGAACACATGTGTGCCTTGCACGACATGATCCAACACTACTCACGGGGAGCACACCTGGTGTGGCTCCTCGACTTGCACTCGAATGTTGAGAAGCGGACTTGCTCTGTCCTCAGGCTTATATGAGCTCGCTTGCTAGAACTCACCTGTGCTTGTTCTAGACTTTGCTTGACATTGTTGGAATCTTGGTCATCCCAGGTTTACTGTTGCTGACTCAGATCTGTAGCTCACCCAACATTGCATTCCTCTTTTACCCCATCGCTTGGGATGAGTTCCAACATCCAACTCCCTCGATAGCACACCTTAGAGCTATCTCATGTTAGCCTTGTGACTGGCTTTCACAGGGTTCGGGACAACGGATTCACCCCATAACCTCTCTCATCATGTCTAGGATAGAACGAGATCTTACCTCATCCCTAAAGACTAATGATGACACCTGAGCCGCTAGGGACTCAAGGCAGGAGCTTATACTTTTGTTTCACTCCTGGAAGGAAGAGTTTGAGGAGCACTCCTAGCTAGTGTCCTGCTGTGAACTCTCAGTGCAATCTTGGTTGCATCCCTATGGCATCTATGTCCATTCGAATAACCATACCCCCTATCTCGGGACAATACCTACATGACGGCATGGCATGGTGCCAAAACTACTTAGCTTAGTTCCTCGAAAGAAGAGTCTGAGGAACACCCTGGTTGGTGACCTTGCTGTGGACTCTTGGTGCAACGCAACGGTGCCTCTGTTGTGTGACGCAATGGTGCAGCCCTACGGTGTTGCTTCATTTCAAACAACCATACCTCCCTATATAAGCTATTTGTATGAATCCCACACCTCTGTAGGATGACACCGTACTTTGGGCTAACTCCCCATTTCTGACTTTTCTCATGACAAACAACCCATAGGAAATTACTGCTTGACTTGACGAGACCAACTCGCCTTGTAGAGTTGCACCACTCGTGTACAACCTACCTTAACTCACCATGGCTTGGCATGACTCGGCACTTCTTTATGCTCCATACTACACTACCCACGCTACGTTTGGGTAACTCAGCTAGACATTGGAACTGGATGTCCAACTCACCTCGACATCTCTACAACACCAACATCAAGTACCTAGTTTCCAATGCAACTAGGTCCATGTCCAATGGACAACGGACTTGGTATATGCCTCACGGTAGATGGGTGCACAATGGCTCACCCTATGGCTCCTCGGCTGGGTATGCACTGTGGACGAGTCTTAGACGTTGCATCCACTAGACTCCTTGATCCAACTCGCACGACCGCTACGACTCGCCTGACTCACGCATTGGCACACCACATCGCACCAAACTTGTAACACTCGGGGTGCAACCTAGTTGCACCACGCTCGGACTCGGTCCAGTGCTCCTCAAGCGCATTCTTCACTTCAAAGCCCCTTACACCGATCATACCGGAAGGTTTACCATCGGAATCCTTTAAACGCTAGAGCTTGTTATTCTGCACAGCGATCTGCATAAGTGTTTTGGTAGTGAAGTTGAAAACAACAGAGCGGTTGCCAGTGGAGTGCGCACAATCAACTAGATTTTGTCGAGGTTCTATGTCATACCCTTCCTCCCACACCTCTCCCACAACAAAAGTAGGGCTAGTGTTTTGTATGTATTGAACTAGCAAACTCACGGCGTATCCCTGGGTGAAGTTGAACCTCCAACCGTCGAAGCCAATGTCAAACCTGAGCCACTTCATCCACTCAGACAACTAGCTCTGCACACACGAGTTTGTGTGGTCGGCATCTAAAGCCTCCCTAAAGTCGTATTTATGTTCTTCCGCCTTGCCTGAGCCATACGAGTATAGCTTGTCCTTTAGGGGAACGGCCGAGGTGCCCCAGTCCAGCCACCCATCAATCGTTCCTCCCTCAAATATATAAGGGTAGCCTTTCTCATCCTGCTTTGAGCTCATCCGATGATTTATCACCGCGTCGCAAATGCATCGCACTCCATTCTGGTGGAACGCCTGCACCGCCTGTCGCAGCTGCTCTGAAGTCCCATAGTTGGATTCCAGGTCATACAGCTTCTCCGGCAAATAACCTATGTAACCAAACGTACAAGACTGCCTTTGTTACAAACCCTTGTGCCAGTTGTTGTTTAAATGCCTCTATTACAACCTTTCTCTGCCATTGTAGTTACAACTAAACAACAAAACCCAACCAAAGGCACTATTTCTTACATACCTTGTGGACCTTCAGTCGTAGACTGTGAGGGAAGAGGGAACCAGAATTTTGTTATGCTAGCCTCTACGATCTCCTTTGCAGCCCCTTTCAGCACATCGTACCATGAACCGCTCTGCCATGACTCCCAAACGAACCCCTGCAATTTACCCCATATTTCAGAAATACTATTAAATCTAACTTTGCTCAACTTTAAATTTCTTGCTCTTTACCTGAAGAAAGACAATATCCAAAGGATCAGATACGAAGTTGCCTCCTCCAGCTGTGGAGGGTGCTTGCGCCAAGGAATATGTGATCAACCCTACTGATATGACCGCGCCCAGTAATTTACGTCCATTCTTGCTCATAGCGGTACTAAATGCAAAGAATAACCAGCAAATTATTCAAATTTTTGTAACCAATGTTCGCAATGCGGACCATTTATACACTCTGGACAAAATCATGTCATATTATTTTTTAATCTAAATTCAATCTAGACCACAAAAATCCTAGATCTTTCTAGATTGAAAAACAAAATAAGTTGTTTGCTCAAAATGAAACACATTGCTCCATTTTTTCAAACTTACGAGCAAATCAAGTGCAGTTCCATGTCAAAGTAGTAACTCACCAGTCATGGCTGAAGTGACTGGGGAGATTGACTCGAGGTAACACACGCAAACGGAAAAGTTTGTACTGCGCACATGTATTTCGAAAATAATAGCATCTATATTTGCACATCAAAAAAGGAAATACAAATTATTGAGTTCATATAGCTTTTATAATGAATAATGCAAATATTTTTAAAGTATTGTATTTTGGTGATTTTTTCAAACATTCTAGAATAAATTAACTTCTAATTAATTAATATTTTAATTAAAAGCATGAAGTTTTTACAGTCTATGATAGTATTGTAATAAGATTTTTGGATTGAAACTGTGTTAGTTTTTTACATTAACGTTTTGGATCATACTCCATGATCCATGATCAGGATGCAAGGCAGATAGATAGGAGTGAAAAAATGCATAAGTATAATTGGGTATATAAAATGTTGAGGAGGGGAGAGAGGAAGGGATAGAAGGACCAAAAAAACCAAAAATTACAATACTAAAGATCAAAAAAGGGGGTTAAAAGAGAGACAATAGAAGGAACAGAAAAAACTCTCAATAGATACCAAAAGAAAACTAACTTTGGATCAATATTACAATATTACAATAAATTACAAAAATAATACAAAATCTAATATATTGTAATAATAGATAAATAAGTTTCAATATCTTAATTACTACTATATATTAGATATAGAATTATCTTAAATCACTATAATATAATAGAAAATGCAATAAATTACACTGTAATTAATACAACATTTGATGCAAGGAAGATGCAAAATAATATACCAATATAATATAAGTAAAAATATTTTGGTATAATAAAGTAATGTAAATTAATAATGCAAATTATTACAATATAGTAAAGTAAATTATATTGTAATAATAGACAAATAAAAATATGGTGCAGGAGCACGGGGGTGGATGGACAATCAGCACCACACAAAAAATATCATTGGTTTGATTTTTTTCCTCAATTTTGGTTTTGTTTTGGTTTCCTCATCGAAATCTCCAGTATCTTCTGCCATACCCTCACGGTTTGAATAGATCTTGAACAACCTAGTGGACACTTATGCAAAATTTGAAAACATAGATCGAACATATGAACTGTTGCTAATTAACTGCCGAGCTCTGCACTGTTTATCCAATAGGCAACAAAAAGTGTTCTTCTGTTCTAAGTTCCTGACTACATGAGCTTCCAAAGTTGCATCCTCATATGCTTCTAGAGTTTATTTCTAGCAGGAAAATATTGAGCATTGGATAAACAATGGCATCATCCCAACCAGAGGGCATCTTTGCAGTTCTTCAGTAGATGCAACTTTCTTCTTTATTTTGAATAAATTGTTAGGAGTTTTTAAACCTGGATTTTCTCCTTTCCTCTTTTTTGATAGCCACATCATCGTTGTTGTCCCACCATCATCATCTCCTTTCCAACTTGTTCTCTATCAGTCTTCACAGGATCTTGGATTGACATCATCGCTTTCTGGCATGTGGACACGTGAGTAGTTTTTAGAGGCACACATCATCTAATTTGGATTCCAAAATCACTAGTGGATCCTTTTCTTCCTAAGGGGAGAAATTTTGTTTGTAGGCAATGGATCATATTATGTCTTCAAGCGTTCATCATTGGCATGGGAGCTCTTTCCTTATGGGGGGGATTCATATCTTCATTTTCTTTTTTTTCATCAGTTTTTGCTTCTCCTCAGTTTTCATTTAGGGGGGTGTTGGAGTAAATTAATTAATATTTACATAGTTCTTAATTAATTTACTCAATTGCCTAATGCAAACTTAGGAAAAGATTGATCATCTAATTCTGATTATGAGTGTTATTGCTTTAATTATACATTTCAATTAGTCAAGTGATTTACTCTTTGTATTGCACACAAGATAATGACACTTAATTTATTCATGCATTCTATTATCTCACTTATGTCTCAGTCAAAACTCCATCATTCAGGGTCTCATGATTTCACATGAGTCTACATAAGGATATTCAATCCTTCATTGTATTCTTTCAGTAATCGATTAATAATCAATAATCATTATTGTTTCACATATTTTGTTTTGTAATTTCTTGTTTGTGTGTGACAGGTTTCTCTTCAAAATATCATCAAGGGCTTGTGGGATCTCAATCATGGATTCTTTCAACAAAATTTAAAGAGAACTAAACCACTCAAGATTGAAAATTAAATGCAACACAATAAAATTAAACACTATAAAGAGACATAAATAACCTAAAAAATTGGGAGGAGAAAAGGAGAAAAATACTAAAAAAACTTATTCTAAAAAAGCAATCAAAGAACTAAGGATTAAAAATAAATGACTAAAAAAAAGAAATAAAATCAAAGTGAAGAGGGCCAACAACCAAATAGGAGGGGTGCAAGAAGAAGAATGAGGAAAGAAAAAGAAGAAAGGAGAGAGCACATGAGACACACTAGGATAAGAAAGAAAAAAGGAGACAAAAGGCAACAAAATATTAAAGAGGAATCAAAATGAACAGAGGTAAAAATGATACCACTGAGGAAGGAGGGAGGTGATAAAATAATAAGAAAATGGAGCAAACCAACCAAAGACAGAAAGAGAGAAGAAAAAAAGAGAAAAGAGTACGGAGGGGGGATGAGGCTAGAAGGGATGAGCTAGATCAAGATAGAACCGAAGACAGAAGGGGAGGGGGGAAATAACTACAAACCACTGAGGAGGAGAGTCTTGAAGGTGGTTCAAAAGGGTTTTCCAAGAGAAACTTAAATTTTAACCTCCATCTCAGTTGAGGTTGGAAGGTTGATTCAGGATCCCAATGGCCTCTTTGAGCTTTCTTTTGAAGAAGTTGTCTTCTTTGAACAAGATTTAAGGGTTTTCAAGGGAAAAGTGATGCTTGGTCTTGGTAGAGTCATAAGAGTGATTTGATTACATGTAAATATGATTTTTTTCAATAGATTCTTTAAGATTTACTTTAAAAAACCATAGAAAACAAAAAAGAAAAGAAATGTTGCAACATAGACTAACTATAGTAGCCCATTTGAAACTTTGTGGAAGCATCTCCACCATATTTCTTTTCTCATCCAAAACACCCCAAACTACTCATATTAAGGAAAATTTCTTGAGGGGAAACCTCAAACTACTTGTGTTTGAGAAAATTTCCTAGCCATACATTAATACATTTGATATGAGACTTACTCCACTATTCACAACAATACTTCTCTATATAAGGCCCCACATTTTGTACAATAGTCAATAATATTTTTGTACCATTAGTATATGTAAGTAGTGATAATTAGTTGAATTAATTTTATGGTATATCTAAGCTAGACCTAATGAGGATCATGTGATGTATGTTGTTTCAAAACCTCAATAATGTGTTAGTATGTGGTTAATACCATAAAGAGTTGCAATGATTTTTGGGTACCATACACTTATTCCTTGAGACCTCATCATAAAGAGTGACCGTCAAATTGATAAGTTTTAGTAATGTACATTGTACCCTCATTTTATGAATTTAGATGCACATCACGTTGTTATAATATATAAGATTGTTCCATTGGAAATGGTGGTATGTATCATGAAAATTTAAAAAAAAAAATATTAGTCTAAGATAATTATTATTCCCCTATATGATTTTTTACCTTGTAGCTAGGTTGGAAAGAAATAGTCTTTGTGTTATTATTTATTATTGTTGAATTGCTAATTTTGTGATCCCTTTATATTGACAATGAAAGGTTGACCTTGCCATGTAACATTTGACATGTTATCATGGCGCAAATTCCTTGAAATTACCAAAGTATTTTTTTAATGTCACCTTCTATGCACTTGTGTTGATCATTATCTCTAGAGCTAAAATGTCTCGCATGGTTGACTAACTATTTGTTGAAATTTAAATAATTATGAAGGGGAGATTTAACTTAATAAATGTTTATAGTTATTTTATTGTTGACCAAGGAATAGTAATGTGAATTATTATTACTATGTTGATAAATTTGATTGTATCCAAGATAGATATTAAGTGGCTCATTTCCAAAAATAAAAGTGTAATTATATAGGAAGAAAGTTAATTTGGACATTTGACTAACTTTTTAATGTGATGGTTAAGTTACTTAGACATGTTGAATTTAATGTAAACAATTAGGTGTACAATTTATAAGAATTAGGGTCATGAAATTTCTAACATTAACTGACAATAATTATGCATTCAAATGTTCGAGATTTGGAAACAATCATCCTAGCAATGCACACCAAGCATGGTCGAGGTAAGTAAATTTAATTATTATCCAATTGATAATTTGATTTTGAATATCTCATTTTAAATGTTTATATCATGGAGTATTGACAATGGGAAAAGTGCACAACAATATAAATGGTCAATAGATAACGAGAGGATCACCAGGACCCTAATTATTCCCTCTTCCATGTTGTGAAGTTATGTGTTTTAATTGTGTGAATGTTGAGTTATGTATTAATTATCTTGTTTGAACCAAATAAACTTGGTGTTAAAATTTTAATTGTCTTAAATTACGGGGAAGAGGTTCTAAGTGTTTGATTGGTGTCTTGAATGGGCTGAAAAAAAAGTGTAACCCATATGCAACTTTTCAATCCATGTTTAAGAGGTGTAAAATGACAAAAATTGTGCAATTAGGTTAATTTTGAGACCCCAACCCAAGTTCCTAAGGCTAGGGTACTTGAGGAGGAGGTTAACAAGGTGGATTTTATTTTGGGGGGAGAATTTTTGTTGTTTTATTTTGCTTGTTGGAAGAAGATAAGGAAGAGAGCTTGAAGAGGAGTTTCATTGCTGCTATGTAAGTTGCCTTATTCTAGTGTTCTTAGGAGATTAATTTAAAATATGGTGTGAACAAGACCAAACATTTCCCAAGCAATGGGCATCCTTAGGTATTTCATGGCTAATCTTAGATGAGTACATTTAAATGCAAGAAAGAGGGTCTTCAAGTTTTATGAGGTTTATTTGATTACTCTATTTTTAATCGTGTTAAAGATACATAAGACCAAAATTCAGTGAGTATTCATGGATTTTTCAATTCATATTGGGCTAGAGATATTGATAGTAGGAGATCCACCAATGGACATGTTTACACTATCTTTGGGAGTGCTATTAGTTGGATGAAAAAGCAACATGTTGCGGTCACTTTTTCCATTAAAAAAGTAGAGTACATGGTAGCTACTCATCCTTGTAACTTGGAATCCATCTATCTTAAATAATTATGTTCAAATGTGGAGTTAATTATAGGTGCTATTATAGTTCTATGTGATAGTTAGAGTGTTATATGATTGACAAAGAACTTGACCTTTCATGACAAGATAAATGATATTGATGTCTAGATAGTACCATTTTTTTCATGACATGGTAGAGGATGCGAAGGTGATATTGTAAAAAATTGAGAATTTATAAAAGTGTTTCAAATGCATTGATGAAACCAGTGAGCACAAAAAAAATAGGTGGTTCTATGAGTCTATGGGTCTCTCAACACCTAACAATTAGTTAATAAGTTTTGGTACTCCCTTTTCTCTTGCAAGGTGTTTGATAAGTTGGATAATGAGAGAAAAAATTTCTCAAACTTTCTCCTAACAATGACTATATCAGGAATGTAGTTTTCAAACTATAAAAAATAAAAACTCAATTTCTAGGCTATAGACATGTTTTTTAAAATAAAAAATAAAAATTTGTTTACCATCACTTCTTAGGATGCATGTTGCATATATATTTTCAAAACCTAAAATAAAATAAAAAATAAGCCCCAATAGCCTTTTGAATCATTTTTTTTCCTTTTACATTAGAAATGTAAAAATATCTAAGACATAGAAAAAAATTGTAAGAGGAAGTTACACATGTTGTCCAACTTATGATGCATGATATGACATATCATAAGGTATATTTGAGTAGATAAATGAATCCAAAATATAACACCCAATTTTTTTAGTGTATTGCAACACTTATTATAGGTAAAAATATATGTTATTTTTACCCTATGAACTCATATTTGGATTTGGTTGCTGGTTTTCAAGTTACGTATTTGGGTTTCACTTTATTAGGTGGTTTTAGTCTATGGTTTTGTAATTAATAGTTTATGGTCTCATGTACTACTCCTATTTATAAGATACTTGAGGTGGAGACATTGAGTAGTGAATTTGTAGGTATAGTTATGATGTTATAAGTAATCTATATCTTTGCTTGGTGATACACCTATGAAGGATTTATCAACAAGTGTACCATAGTTATATTTAGTTTACTAAATAATATATTGGGCCTACTTTGGAGTGTGGTTTCTTTAATTGTAAATATCTTAAAATTCGCACAATAATTTCCATTAAGATTAGTCTAGGAAGAATTACCACATACCTTAATTCCTTAACATGGTTTCTTAAGTTGATGCATGGATGAAATATATTTATTTTTCAATTGGCTACATAACTTTGTGAGATCAATTACAGGTGGTGTTTCACCATCTAATAGGCACTTTCTAATTTTCATGGCCATAGAAACCATGTTATTATGACAACAATCCAAGAGGTAGGGTCAATAGTGACAAATTTCTAACATTTCTATCACATACTTTACACAAAATTTAACCACTTTATGTGAGTGTTCTTTTTTATTCAATTCATATTTTAAAATGGGAAAGATTGGTGTGGATTGGTAATTTTCCAAACATAGTATTTAAGCGGGTAGAGTTTGAAGAAGTTGGTAGAAAGTACTTAAAAAAGAATTGACCTTTGTAAGCACAAATATAGGATTCAAGAGGAAAAGAATATGGTCCCAATTTATCCTAATGCATTTATGGATTGTGTAAGATGAGCCTTATATAGTGAAAAGTATCCTATCTTTTAAGAGTTGATTTCTTAGAAGTAGCATTGACAAAAAAACTAGCTATTATACCTTTCAAGGGAGGGAATAGGCCATGAAACACTTTGAACCATTGGTAGAGGAAATCATTAATTCAATAGAAACTAATTATTTTAAGGTTCAGGTATTCATTGGTTAAGACCAAACTTAGCATGATCATCATGAAAATGGACTTATTTGATACTTAATGACAGCATATTGGATAAAGATAGCTCATAGCTCAAGTTTTAGTTATAATTAGAAATAATTATAGTTATCAATAAAAATAAAAATAATAATAATGAAGGAAATATTACCTATGTGAAGGCTTATCCTTCAAGCTTGACTCTTATATTTGAGAACCACCCCTCACAACTCATTTATTATTATCACAAGTTATTCCAATCTAATTTCAAATGTTATTTGCATTTACCCAATCCAACATGGAAAAGCATAGATCCATTTTTAGAAACATTTATAATTCAAGAAAATCTTAATACTCATAAAAAAATTAATTGTATAGACCTTAAAAATCACTTAATGAAATTGCAGAGATAAAATATATTGTTGAGATTGAGTTTACTATTGAAAAAATAACATTAAACAAATAATGTATATATTTCTATGTGCATGTATTAAACCATATAATGGAAATTGAGAAATCGTATAAAAATTAGCAAACAATGAGAATCAAACACATAACACTAAATGCGCATGGAGATAACTTAAAAAAAACTCCACCATGAAAGGGAGCATAGCCAATATTAATCTTGAATACACTACTACATCAGTACAACATACTTCTCCATTCAATCTAACAGAAATCTAGGAAAAACTATGTATGTACAAAATAACATCCATAAAAACTACAACCAATGCATACAAATTATAAAGAAGTGAGGAGAGAAAACTAATCAGTTTTCATCAAAATAAAACACATATATTGCACTATGCCAAGTGGAAAAGTTACACAAAAGTGTGTAAAACACCATCTTATGTGATTCAAAATCACACTGTCTTATTCTTATAATAGTCTCTTATTGTTTATTTAATGAGAGACTTGATAGTACTGGATCTTTTATAATAATTGCGTAGATGTTTTTTATCAATTTGTCAGATCACATTTCCTCATGTATCATCAAAAAAATTTAAAATGATGATAAATTACAAAATAGAATCAAAACAATAATACAAAAACATCCACACAATTATTACAATCTTATTAATATTCAGAATTCAAGCCTTCCTTTCCCAGACAGCATAATCCTCTCCACTAGTGGCAAGTTGGAAATCTGTTGATGGCTCAAACTGTCCCAAATCAAGTTTGGATCCAATTTTCATGATAACCCTTCCATCAATGTTGGCCATGTACAGGTTGCTCTCGGCGGTCAAGATGGTGCAAGCGCTATTGGCCTTGATCTTGTTTCTCTTTCGTATTTCAATCAACTTTTTTATGTTGTCTTTGAAATTCGTGTCCTGGAAATGATCATAAAACTGCACGCACAAAGTCACACAACAGAATGATAGTCATAATCACAACAGAAATCACTTCAATGACAAACAGTAAACAAAGATAAAAAGATTGAAAAGATTGAAAAGTAATACAATGGTGGGGATTCCAGGGTGAGTGAGAATATAGACGTATCCTTGCGTAATTTTAACGTAAGGAAACGGCCACGTCTTCTGCTGCGAAATGCCGGTGTCGTGGTTGTCAATGAAAGTGACGGCCTTTTCAGGCAAGAGGCCGATCATACCGGAGGGTTTGCCGTTGGAATCCCGTAAGCGCCAGAGCTCAGTGTTGTTGAGAGCGTACTGCAGAAGTCCTTTGGTAGTAAAGTCAAAAGCAGTAGAGCGATCGCCGGTGGAGTGAACCCAATCGACCAGAGCCTGTCTCTGCCGAGAAGCGTCCTCCAGGTGCTCCCCTCCGTTTCCAAAACTCCCAATTTCCCATACCTCTCCCACAGCGAAAGCGGGACTGGTGTTTTGCACGTACTGAACCAGCGCGCTCACGGGGTACCCAAGGGCAAAGTCGAACCTCCACCCGTCGAAGCCAATGTCCGACATGAGCCACTTCATCCACTCGGACAACTCGCTTTGCACACGCGAGTTTGTGTGGTCGACGTCGGGAGCGCACGTAAAGTCGTTTTTAGGGTCTTCCTCCTTGCCCGAGCCGCACGAGTAGGGCTTGTCGTTCATGGGAACAGCCCAGGCGCCCCAGTCCAGCCGCCCATCATCCGTTCCTCCTTCGAATATACAAGGGTTGCCTTTGTCGTCCTGCTTTGAGCCCATCCGATGATTTATCACCACGTCGTAAACGCACCTCACTCCATTCTGGTGGAACGCCTGCACCGCCTGTCGCAGCTGCTCCGTAGTCCCGTAATGGGATTCCAGGTGGTACAGTTTCTCCGGCAAATAACCTACACAACAAAATGTACGAGACAGCCACAGTTACAAACCCTCGTGGCGGCCTCCATTACAAGTACTTAACAAAACCCAACATAAAGCACTATTTCTTGCATACCCTGTGGACCGTCGGCCGCGGACTGAGAGGACGGAGGGAACCAGACGTCTGTAATGCCGGCATCTGCGATCTCCTTTGCAGCCCCTTTCAGCACATTGTACCAGGAATCGCTCTTCCATGACTCCCAAACGAACCCCTGCAATTTAGCCCATATTTCAGAAATATTATTAAATCTAACTTTGCTCAGCTTTAAGTTGCCTCCTCTTTACCTGAAAAAAGACAATATCCAGAGGATCAGTCGCGGAGGGTGTCTGCGCCCAGCCATACGTGATCAGCCCTACTAGTATGACCGCGCCCAGAAATTTGCCTCCATTCTTGCCCATAGCGGTACTGAATGTAAAGAATAACCAGCAAATTATTCAGGTCGTTGTAGCCAATGTTTGCAATGGGGACCTTTTATACACTTTGAACCCCAAAAACTAAATCAAATAAAAATGAAAGATAAGACTGAATTCAAACAATTTATATACTTAAATCCATGAAATTAAACACCAAAATAAGATACGTAATGATAAAACACTGTCAAATTAAATGCTACATCACAAACAAAATAAGTAGTTAGTCAAAACAAAACACTTTCCATGGCTCCACCTTTACATACTCTCAAACAAAACAAGTGCAGTTTCGTGTCAAAGATGTAACTCACGAATCATGGCGGAATTGACTCCAGAGATAACGCACACAACAAGTTGAAACGAGCGTCGCTGTTAAAAAAGAAGATAAGAAAAATTCTTCACGCCAGGCATAAAATCTTCGCACTATAGGTATCACATTGATGATCTTTTATTGTATGTTGTTCAATTCTAACAAAATAATATAATTGAAGATAAGAAAAAAACAACAATATTATAATTTTATATTTAATATTTTTAAAATGATAGTTTATCTATTTTTCTATTGGTTCATTTTAATCAATAGTCAATGTGTAAATGATTTTTTTTTTCAATTCAATTCATAAAGAAAGGTGTATTTCATTGTTGACTTTTAAATCCTATCTACTAGAAGTTCATCTCTATAATTACTCTTTGTCTCTAAGTCTTCTTGAATGACATTAATTTTTTTTATTTTTTCAAATTCAATTGATACAAAAATTTATTGCATTGTTGACTTTTCAATTATATGTACTAAGATTTCGAGTTGACTTGTAAATTATATGTACTAAGATTTCAACTTTATAAATACACTTTGTCTATTTGAATGACATTAAGAATTATTAAAAATGTCACTCAAATCTACATAATTAGTTATGGAAAAAGTAAAATATAATTTTCATTTTAATATGAAAAGACATAGTAGGTATAATTTTTCCATAGTCCATGAAGACTAAAATGTATGCATTTGGATTAAACTATGGATTCAAATAAGCATACACAATTTAATCCAAAAACTTACATCCTATGAAAATACATGTCAAAATTGCTCATGTGCTTTTAAAATCATCATGTAATACTTGTTTTTCTCATGCTTAATTAGTTGATAAGCTATATTTTATAACATTTTTCACCCAAAAATTTATCTCACACAAAAAAACCAAAAAAAAAAACTTTTAGGCTATTGAAACATTCCTTACCCCACACTTGAAAGAAAAATTTACCTTGCAACCAATATTTTTATTTGAAATGCTACCAAAATCTTGTCTCAAGCTCAAGAATCTAGTAGCTCTAAAAACCCAATATTGGGAGCTAGGGAGTGGTAGGGATAAGAGGGATGGAGAGAAAGAGGGAAGGATGGAAATAGAGAGAGGTGGGATGGGAGAGGTAGGTATAGATGTCTAGTGAGAGAGAGGGAAGTAGGGATGGAAGGAGGAAAGGAGGGGAAGGTGGTGATCGGTTTTGTGTGTGTGTGAGGAAGAGAGAGATATGGAAGGAGGGAGATAGGGAGTCATAGAGTAAGAGGGATAGAGGGAGGGAGAGAAATAAGGAAGGAGGGACATAGATAGAGGTAGGGTAGGAGAGGTAGACCTATAACTTAGAGATTCAGGGAGAGGGTGAGGAGTAGGTGGAGAGAGGTTGTGTGTCTATGAGGAGAGAGGGAAGGAGTGAGATAGGGAGTGGTAGGGTGGGAGAGGTAAGTATCAAGAGAGTGAGAAAGGGAAGCAGGGAGGGAGGGAGGCAAGGGTAGGTGGAAAGAGGTTGTGTGTGTGGAGAGAGATAGGGAGTGGTGGGGTGGTAGGGATAGATGGAGGGAGAGAAAGATCGAAGGAAGGAGATAGAGGAGGCAGGAGAGGCAGGAAGAGAGGCCAAGGAGGGAGTGAAGGAGAGACACAGTGGAGGACAGACAGAGGAGACAGAGACAGGTGGCAGGAGAGTGCAGACAGAGACACAGGAGGAGGTGGTGAGCCCCAGGTGGAAGAGAGAGAGGTAGGGAGGAGAAGGAGGTGGAGAGAAGAAGGAGAGGAGGTGGAGAGGTAGAGAGACGTGAGAGACAAAAGGGAAGAGAGAGAGAGGGTAGAGAGGGAGATACAAAGAGTGGAGGAGAGGAGAGGATTGAGGGAGGGAGAGAAAGAGGGAAGGAAGGAAAAGAGGTGGGAGAAGAGATAGTAGAGAGAGTAGGGTGGTAGAGAGAGGTGAGAGAGGGTGAGTGTGTGAGAGAGAGAGAGAGATAAAGAGAGATAGGTTGTGTGTGTGCACGAGAGAGAGAGAGAGGGGAGAAGGAGCGAGATAGGGAGAGGTAGGTAGAGAGAGGTAAGGTGAAAGGAAAAAGAGAGGTAGGTAGAGAGAGGGAGAAGCAAGGTGGGAGAGGTAGAGAGAGGTGGTGTGTGTGAGAGATGTTGGCTTCTTCTATGGAATTTATCATTGATGTCAAAACTTCCCTGGGTTGGTGCCTTGGAATTTTATAGTTTGGCATTTCACGATTTGGTTAACTATTTCAGTACCTTGTGGACAGTGCTTTGGATACGTTTAGTCCTGTTTTATGGTTCTAATCATGTTGGATTCTTGTGCAGAGGTTATATATGTCACATGGGGTGATTCTATGTTGGATTTTTGTATAGAGGATATACATGTCACATGAGGTGATTCTTTCTATAGGTGTTAATGGTTAAAGGTGATATCATGTTGTATTGTTTTGATCTTTACAGATGCACATATTGTTCTGATACTCAGATTGGTTCAGTGATATTGGTTGGCACTCACTTTGGCATGTTTTTTTTAGTCTCTACTTGGTTTTGTTGAGACACATACAGGTGATAGTTCTATATAGTTTTTATACTATTTTTGTGAGCTCTACTTCACTCAGGATTTACATGCTACACTTGGTGGTTCACATGTTTTTATCATTCTTGATACATGGCTAGATTATCATGTTGCATATGTTTACTTGCTATACATATAGCTACACAAGGGTTCTTGCATTATACATAAGGTGGAGCTTATTATTTAAGATGTTTATATTGATACACAATATATGTATTGTGATCAGGTATCATTTCATTGTTATAGTACAATGTATCTCACCTTGCATATTGACTACATCTATTTGTTTGGTCATCGGGCTTTATAAGGCCTCGGCTTAAGTGATAAGTCAACCTTGACTAATCTGGGACAATCGATTATATGAATCATTATGTTTATTTGGCAACCGACAAGGTATTATCATTGTACGGTTGTTAGCTCACATGGACACTAGATAGCATGATGTGGGAATGTTTTGGTATTTGATTTAATGATCATTGTGTTAGTCTCATGCAGATTTCAAATGATGTTTAACATCATTTAATAATGGATTTCAAATGATTATCTCGAGAGTTGTAAGGAGAATAGAGCAAAACAAACTTATGTTTTCATTTTGTATCGCTAGCTCAAACCCTAGCTACCATTGCAATTAGCAGTTATAGATTTTGACGTCGTGGTTATGGATTTTTGCTCGAACTTGAGGTATCATGGACAGTGAAAGATTGGAAATATCTTGGTGGACTTTGCTTGAGCTGGAAGCATAGGTAAATCTAGAGGATTTCATGGGATTTGTCTGTAGTTTCAAACCACCATGAGAATGCTATGTTTATAGTTGAAATCTATTTCTTTTTTTTTTACACTAAAGGAGTTAGATGAGTTCATTACAAGCTCATGGACAGTAGATCATGAGTTAGCAAGGACTTGGTAGTTGACAATGGCTTCTTCAGCTGCACAGTTGTGGTTGTCTCCATCGGTTTGGTATTTGTTTGATTTCTTTGTTGCTTAAACAAGTGTTAAGTAAAATCTCTTTTTATTAGACTTTGAGACATTTGGTTTTAATACATTTTTGTTAAGATAATAAGATTTAAGTTTCAGAATTTTATGACACTATTTTACTTCAAAACCCTTAATTATTTCTTAGCAAATAAACAAAGGGTTAATGCATTCAGTTTTTCCAATCTTGAAATTTTGATGAGAACATATGCAAAGAGTTAGTTGAAAAAATCTTTAGGGTTTTTCTTGTAACCCTAACCTGTGTTTTTTTTCAGTTACACAAATTGCATACAAAAGTTATCATTTGTAGTATCTTTAAAAAGATGGTTCTCAAGCATTTTTTTCAGAGAAAGAAGTATGTAGCTTCAGTCACATTGTACAAGACAGTACTGCATTGAAAATCTTTTATTATGATTCTCATATTATTGTATTAAAAGAATATGTTGATGCACAACATTCTTTAGTGTGCTTATTGAGACATTATACATAGTTTTTCTATTGAAACTCTAGAGTTGCAATGTTTGTACTTCTAGGGTTCTTATAGGATGCTATAATTGTTATGTGTTTAAAAAGGGTCGGTGCTCCTTGGAATGGGTGGTTTCTAAATCTATAGAGGATTTGGTGCTCCTACTGAAGTTGGTGCTTCAGAATTTGGGTGGAGTTGGTGCTCTTGAATTGTTACAGAGTTGGTGCTCTGAAAAGTATTGTAATCAGTTTGGAATTACGCATATAAGGCATTTTGGAGTGGTTTTTCTACCCCAAGAGGGTTTTCCACTCGTCAAAGTTATGTGTTTCTCTTTTGTGTGGTTTGTGCTTATCTTGCTTAATCTTTCATTAAATCATTTGTGAAAGTGGTGCAATGCTCTGATACATTATCACAATTCCAAGTTGTCTAAAAGTTCAAAGTTTAATTGTTCATGTTCAATGTATGAACGTTTAATTCTGCCATTAGTGAGTTTGGTGTCCTATGTAAAAGAAAGCATTAAAAGGTTGTTCATTCAGCATTATGTGAACAATGTATATCATGCTTTGATATGAGTTGTTAAGAATTCATGTTATGTTTGGTTAATTCATTGGAAAACAATCATTCAAAATTCAGTATTCACATCGAATATATAAAGTCACTCATTTGTTCAAGATTAAAAAGTTCAAATCTAAATTTCAAGTCAAGAAAAGTGTTTATACATTACTCCGATTCACCCCCCTCTTAGAGTAATTCCACTTCCAACAAGTGGTATTAGAGTGTACGGTCTGGTTTCTTACATGATCGGATTGCTTATAGTCTTGGAAGTCATTATGTCACAAGTTTGAGAAGGTATTCTGTCTATTTGTATAGTCTATATGTTTTTTGAAAACATATCTGATTTTGCTTAATGTTGGTGTAAAAAGCTAGATCCTTGCATAAACCTAACCAGATTAAGTTCTACCAAGTTCTTGATAAGAGGAGTACTATGGGTAAATGCAAAAGAAATAGAAGTCAGAAGAAAAACACAAGTGTAAAGTCTAGTAAAGTTTTGTCTCAAGCAATACCCCTGCAAGTTAAAACTAAATGTGATCTTGTAGTTGGAGAAAAGGAAATTCACTTGGTAAGTGAAAAATAATATGAAGGCGATGAATTTGAGGTTGATTTGGAGGAAGAACTGCTTGCTGCCTTAGATGAACTTAAGAGGCTTAGAAAAGAAAATTAGGATATTAAGGTACGCCTACAAGAAAGTGTCAATGTTAATAACGTTGAAATACAAGATCATAATGATGATAAAAAGATTATTGAATTTCTGAAAGCCCAAATGGTTGATAAGAAAAAAGACTGAAGAAGGATTAGAATTCAGTTTAAAAGACGAGGAAGTCTGTTATAAACTAGAAAATGAGATTGTCTCCTTAAAGAAAAGTTTAGATAATGATTCCTTATTAAAAGAACTAACTCTTAAAGATGATATGATTATTAGTCAAAAAATTGAATTTGAAGAATGTAAGAGGATAGTAGATGTTGTAAGGTCTGATTTGGAGGTTAAAAAGATTGAATGTCTAAAACTTGAAGGAGAAGTAGTTACATTAAGAAAAGAGCTTGAAAGTGTCAAGGGTCAATTAGATAAAAGTTAGAAATTTGATCATAGCACTAATTTAGTGAATGAAATGATTGGCAGACAAAGGCATTCTAAAGATCCTACAGGAGTGGGATATGAGGTCGGACAAAGCTCTGTAGAAGAATCTAAACATGAAACAGTGTTTGCTACTGCAGTAGGAAAGAAGTTTAAGCCAAGCAAACACCAAGAATGAAGGTTGATCTTGGTTACCATATTGTTGCACCGAAGGATAACATTGATGCTAGAAGACAATCTAAAGGTATTCACAGAGAAAGGAGAGATGTCTTTAGATCTTCACATCCTTGGCATGATCACTCATTTAGGTATAATCATTCTTTTCAAGGATATTGCTATGGTTGTAATGACTTTGGTCATAAGGAAAATTATTGCATGATATGGTCAAATAAGAATCATTCTAATGTCTCTAGAAATGAAAATGTGGTGTGTTACAATTGTAACAACTTTGGTCATTTTAGAAGAGATTGTAGAATGAATACAAGTAAAAATTATAATGGGAACAAAGTTGGAAATGTCTTTAGGAAGTTTTATGTTCCTTAGATCAGTCACAAGTTCATTTGTTTCAGATATAATAACATTGGGCATAAAGTACAGCAATGCAAATTTAACACTTCAAACAAACAAATGAAAAAATTTGCATTGGTGTGGAAAAGAAAGAGCAATCAAGATGACAAGAAAGAGAAAGGATCATGTATGATTCGAAGAAGAAAGCATAATCAATTTGGTAATAAAGATGAATCCATGAAAGGGCATTGTGCACTCCTTGCACATATGATGTCATCCAAATCCTGAGAATAAGCAAAGACTCTGAGGGAGTCTAGTATGGACTTGACACAATTCTAAGTGGTGAATGAGGAGCACTTCGGGAAAATCATTTATGTTAAAATCGATTTGGTAGTGATAAGGATGTTTTTTTTGAAAATACAGTGATATTTGGTGTTAAATCCTTTGATCCTGACATTGACAATCTTTTGATAGTGGCATTTATGTTATATTCTTGACCTTGGCATTTCAGGTTTATAAATAGGTAACAGGTACATAGTGATATGGATTAGTCTTGGCATTAGTACTCAGTATATGATGTATAGCATCTATCATAAGGCTTTAATGTCTATTGTGAAAAATATTTTCATGCTTATAGGGTGAAGCCACAATAGTGGTTTACAATTTGATGGAGGAAGGAAAACTGAGAAAAAATGGCCCCATGGCAAAAAAATTGGTTTTAGGGGTTCGAATGAACCTACAAGTTCGACCGAACCCATCAAACACAGGGCCCACATTTCCCGCCCAAAAAATAAAAGGGAAAATGCATATTGAGGGGGTTTGAATGAACCAGGGTTCAAATGAACCCTGGTTCACCCCTGGGGGTTTGCTAGAACCCCGGTTCTAGCAACCCCCCTTTTCCCTAATTTTTGACTTTGTTCACACAAAAAACCTAATTTTTTACGCTTTGACGCTCAGGTTGAGGATGAAAATAGGGGAATCTTCACAAACCCAATTGGAGTCAGGTAGTCCTCGAAATGAGCTATCCAATGAATATAATTTTAATATGTTTTGGTTTTATTATGTATTTTGTTTTCTTAGTTTTATTAAACATAGGTTTTTCACGAAAATGAAGGTCTCTATTCTGCACATGTGGAAAAATAGTAGATTATCAAAAAAAAAATTGAAAAATATGAGTGCACCAGATATTGAAGTCCTTGATCCAACAAAAATAATAATTGAATTTTGATATATTCAAAAAAAGTTACGCATTATACGGTCGTGCTATGTCTGAATTGTCATTGGTTTGACTTCAAACTTGATTAAAGAAAAAATATTCAATAAAAAACTATCTAACCAAGTGCAAGCACTAGATATCAGAGTTAAAAATCTAAATTCGAAAGAATTAGAATTTTATCCTTCATGGAATAAAAGTTATGCGTTATACGATGTGTGTCACTTTTTAAAAATGCTATTTTTGAAAAAAACTAGTTTTTGTGGGAGATGGAAAAAGAAGTGCAATTTGATTCCAAAAATTTTGAAAAAAATATTTTTAGAATCTACAGACAAAATGTGATGAGACTCTAGTTTGCATCATCTTCAAATTCCTCACGGTTTAGCCGCTATAGGTGTCTGAATGTGAAGATTTAGTTAAAAATAAAAATTCCAGTGTCCAACTTGGCCAAAAATTGTAAACCACTATTATGGGATCACCCTATATCCATGTTTTAGCTTGGCCTTGTTGGCATTGCTTTAGTAATTGTTTCATAGTATTATCTTGATTGGAAAATTGGTAGTGGACTTGGTTGTGTTGGACAATATGTTTGGATCATTTCAAGCTTGTTTTATGTCACAATGAACAATGCCTATTCACATTCTTGGATAGTGAGAAGTGAATTCAATTGATTGGAAAGTCTTTTTTGCTTATTTGCTCGATGCTATTTCAGTGTGGTGTAAGCTATTTGGTGATCAATGAATTACCATCATTATTTTCCTTGCATTCTAAATCTGAGTGAAAATGAGTAGAAATGTTTTGATGTGATGTCAATATAAGGGGTTCTGAAAGCTTTAAAGGCCAGTATAGACTTTAGCAAGTCTCTTCATACATTCAAATGCATACAAATACTTAGAGGTCTTCTAGTACAACAAGTTAATAGTGAGTTAGATGTATTTGTGATGTGTTGATTGATGCCAAAATTTATTTTCAGAGAGTCTTGTTAGGGTTAATTGTCTTGACAAGTTGATAGAAGACAAGATCTATTTCAATTAGCTCATATACATTTTCCTAACATGAGATAGTATTTTTGAATTTGAAGAAGACGTTGCATGATGCTCAGTGGCAAAGGAAGAAAGTGTTATGAGGTTTGGATTTCCTTGCTTGATGGTATGTATGTTTATCTCTTGTGTCTTTCAAAGGAGCAAAGTATATCAGGTATGATCAATTATCTATTTTTCTTGTGATGTATGTTTGCATAACACAGTGGAGTATATCACTTGTTATACAATGAGAGTAGTAAGAACAATGGTTTATGTTTTGAAAATGTATCTTGATAACAATGAGATTAGCTGACAGTATATTGGCAATATAATGGTTTATCTCAGTATAGTGGACAGTATTTTGGTAAAGGACAGTTATTTTCTAAGATACATGAGTGTGTTTGTAGTATTCTTTTGCCTATCCATGACAGTTCTTTTTGTATGCTAACAGTATAGTATACATGATGAAAGTTTTTTTTTTTGTTATCTCTTGCACAACTTTCACAAAAGACAATGCTTTGACAATGGAATAGTTGCTTTGGTATAACAGTGCTTTGTTGTTACTTAGCAGTTCATGGTCTTTAGCTTGCAAGTGACAATACTTTGTTGGTTCACATAGTTGATCATTATTTTGTTGATATGGTTCAAGATAATTGGTATGATAGGTGATAGTGTGGTAATATTTATTGATATGCTTACTTGATTCATGCTTGACAGTGATTTTTTTCTATACAAAAGGAAGTTAGTTTTGGCATGATATGATGATCTTATGAGATTTAGTTGACAATGTTCATATTCTTCATGGTATTCAAAAATTTATGCTTATAATATGCATAGTGTGGTGTTGGTTAATCAGCTGAAACAACTTGGTTAATTGTGTTTCTACTTGTTGAATTCTCTATATCCTTGTTCAAGTGTGGTACTCAAAAAGGAGTTATGATACCAGTTTTGATATATTTTGTTGCAGCTGGTTTTTGTTTGAACAGTGTTATATCATAGGGAGAGGTTTCTTGCATATTTCATGATATTGAATATGGTTTGTGATTGGTTATAATACAGCTTGGTGATCTATGCATTCTCATCTTTTCATTGATGTATGGCAGTGGTATTTATTTTTGGGGTGCTTACTAATGATATTCCTTTGTGCTCTTGATAGTGAGTTGCTATTTGCAGGTTGTGCAATTGGTGCATACAGTACTTGATTTTATGATATTTACATGATGTCAGTATTATGGTTGCCAGAGTTATTGTTTTTGCTCATGTGAATACAAGGCATTATATGCAACAGATTTATTTCCTTATGTTTAAAGTAATGATATGATTCTTGACTGCTATTTTTTGATGGATATGTGTTGGTTGCCTTCAGTTGTTTTTATTCATGGCATTTCACATTATCCTTTGTTACTCTTTGTCCTTGTGACAAAAAGGGGGAGAAAATGATGGTTTAGATGGCTAAGTTTTTGCCATCAAGGACAAAGGGGGAGTTTTTTGGCTTCTTTTGTAGCATTTGTCCTTGATGTCAGAACTTCCATGGGTTGGTGCCTTGGCATTTTATAGTTTTGCATTTCACAGTTTGGTTAAATATTTTAGTACCTTGTGGACATTCCTTTGGATACTTTCAGTCTTCTTTTATGGTTCTAATCATGTTGGATTCTTGTACAGAGGTTATATATGTCACATGGGGTGATTCTATGTGCAGAGGATATATATGTCACATTAGGTGATTCATTCTACAGGTGTTAATGTTTAAAGGTGATATCATCTTGTATTTTCTTTTATCTTTACAGATGAACATATTGTTCTGATACTCAAATTGGTTCAGTGATATTGGTTGGCGCTCACTTTGGCATGTTTTTTTTCAATCTCTACTTGGTTTTGTTGAGACACATACAGGTGATAGTTCTATACAGTTCTTTACTCAAAATGAAGGTAATTTGGTTTGTTTCTACAAATTATCATTGATCATAATTAACTTCATTTTACATGTAGACATTTTATAAATTTACATTGTTTTTGTGAGCTCTACTTTACTCAGGATTTACATGCTACACTTGGTGGTTCACATGTTTTTATCATTCTTGATACATGGACAAATTATCATGTTGCATATGTTTACTTGCTATACATATAGCTTCACAAGGGTTCTTGCATTATACATAAGGTGGATTTTATTGTTTAAGATGTTTATATTGATACACAATATATGTATTATAATCGGGTATCGTTTCATTGTTATATTACAATGTATCTCACCTTGCATATTGACTAAATCTATTTGTTTGGTCATCGGGCTTTATAAGGCCTCGGCTTAAGTGATAAATCGGCCTTGACTAATCTGAGACAATCAATTATATGTTGGTGGAATTTGCTTGAGCTAGAAGCGAAGGTAAATCTAGAGGATTTCATGGGATTTGTCTATAGTTTCAAACCTCCATGAGAATGTTATGTTTGCAGTTGAAATCTATTTCTTTTTGGCAAAAAATAAAGGAGTTAGATAATTTTGTTACAAGCATGGACAACATATCATGAGTTAGCAAGGACTTGGTAGTTGACAATGGCTTCTTCAGCTGCACAGTTGTGGTTGTCTTCATTGGTCTAGTATTTGTTTGATTTCTTCGTTGCTTAAATAGGTGTTAAGTAAAAGCTCTTTTTATCAGACTTTGAGACATTTGGCTTTAAGACATTTTTGTTAAGATAATAAGATTTAAGTTTCAGAAGTTTATGACACTGTTTTACTTCGAAACCCTTGATTATTTCTTAGCAAATAAACAAAGGGTTAATGCATTCAATTTTTCCAATCTTAAATTTTGATGAGAACATATGCAAAGAGTTAGTTGAAAAACTGTTTAGGGTTTTTCTTGTAACTCTAACCCATGTTGTTTTTCAGTTACACAAACTGCATACAGAAGTTATCATTCGTAGTATCTTTAAAAAGATGGTTCTCGAGCATTTTTTTTCAAAGAAAAAAGTATGTAGCTTCAATCACATTGTGCAAGACAATACTGCATTGAAAATATTTTATTATGATTCTCATATTATTGTATTAAAAGAAGATGTTGATGAACAACATTCTTTAGTGTGCTTATTGAGACATTATACATAATTTTTCTATTGAAACTCTAGAGTTGCAATGTCTATACTTCTAGGGTTTTGATAGGATGCTATAATTTTTATGTGTTTAAAAGGGGTTGGTGCTCCTTGGAATGGGTGATTTCTAAATCTGTAGAGGAGTTGATGCTCCTACTGAAGTTGGTGCTTTAGAATTTGGGTGGAGTTGGTGCTCCTAAATTGTTACAGAGTTGGTGCTCTGAAAAGTATTGTAATCAGTTTGGAATTAAGCCTGTAAGGAATTTTGGAGTGGTTTTTCTACCCCAAGAGGGTTTTCCACTCATCAAAGTTTTGTGTTTCTCTTTTGTGTGGTTTGTTCTTATCTTGCTTAATCTTTGATTCAGTCATTTTTGAAAGTGGTTCATGCAATTCTCAGATACATTATCACATTTCCAAGTTGTCTAAAAGTTCAAAGTTTAATTGTTCATGTTTAATGTATGAATGTTTAATTATGCCATTAGTGAGTTTGGTGTCCTATGTAAAAGAAAGCATTAAAAGGTTGTTCATTCAGCATTATGTGAACAATGTATATCATGCTTTGATATGAACTATTAAGCATTCATGTTATGTTTGGTTAAGTCATTGGAAAACAATCATTCAAAATTCAGTATTCACATTGCATATATAAAGTCACTCATTTTTTCAAGATTAAAAAGTTCAAATCTGCATTTCAAGTCAAAAAAAGTTTTTATACATTACTCTGATTCACTCCCCCCCTCTCAGAGTAATTCCACTTCCAACAAGAGATAGGAGGGGAGGGAGGGGTAGAGAGAGGTGGAGGTAATGTGAGGGATATGTAGGGTGGGAGGGATAGAGGGAGCAAGAGAGGGAAGGAGGGAGTAAGTGAGATCTAGGGAAGGAGGGAGTAAGTGATAAAGGGAGGGGTAGGTGGAAAGAGAGAGAGAGAGGGAAAGAGGGATAAAGGGAGGGAGAGGAAGATTAGGAGGGATAGTGAGAGAGTAGAGATAGAGAGGTATATAGATGGATGGGGGGAGAGAGAGGTCTAATGATATAGCATGGGAGGGAGAGAGGGAGAGAGAGGAAATGATGGAGACGTAGAGAGGTAGGTAGAGTGACGTAAGGTGGAAGGAATAGAGGGAGAGGTAGGTAGAGAGATTGAGGGGAGATAGGGAGTAGAGAGGGAAGGGGAGAGAGAAGTAAAGAGGGGGGAAGTTGGGAAGGAGAGAGAGGTAGGTATAAAGAGAGGTGGGGTGGGATGGATTGAGGGAAAGGTAGGTAGAGAGGTAGAGGGTGAGTGGACAGGGAGGGGGAGAGAGAGAAAGGGCATGAGGGAGGGAGGGAGGGGTAGGTAGAGAGAGGTAAGGTGAAAGGAATAGAGAGAGGTAGGTAAAGAGATAGAGAGGTAGGGTGGGAGAGGTACAAAGAGAGAGATCTTGTGTGTGAGAGAGAGAAGGGGGAGGGAGAGGTAGAGAGAGGGAGAGGTAGGGTGGGAAGGATAGAGAGAGGAAGGGAGGGAACAAGGGGTAAAGGGAGGGATAAGTGGAGAGAGTGGTGCGGTTCAAGGGATGGAGGGAGAGGGGATATAGAGAGAGAAGTAGAGAGGGATGAAGGTAGGGAGAGGATATAGAGAGAAGTATCTATGGGGAAGGGTTCGAGAGAGAGGTAGAGAGAGGGGGGATAGGTGGGAGGGAGGGAGAGGTAGGGTGAGACGGATTGAGAGAAATGTAGGTAGAGAGGGAGAGGTTGACTGGAGATAGAAAAAAGTATAAAGGGAAGGTGAGAGAGAGAGAGATGTATATATTGCTCTCAACTCCTTTTAGTTCATGATAATAAATATGATATTTAAAACTCCCTTATAACAATCCATCAAATAATTTTTTTATAATATTTTGTATTATTGTATACTTAATAATATATTTATATAGTATAACAATATATAATATTTATATTAAATATAGTGTATATTATATTAATATTAATAATTCCTAATATATATTAATTTTTCATAATATATATTAATTCATGAAATATTATAATATATATTTTAATATTTCTAATTAAAAGAAATAAATATCCATTCCATCAAATAATTTTTATAAGATATTATACTATTATATATAATATAACATATAATATTTATATTATTTATATAATGTATATTATATTAATATTTCCTAGTATATATCAATATATAAAAAGATATTTGATTCTAATTAAAAGAAACAAATATTTGTTTCTTAAGTAAAAGAAACAGATATCTACTTCTTAAATTTAAGAAACAGATATCTATTTCTTAAAGGTAGAAACAAATATATTTTCTTTACTTTAAAAATTAGATATCCATTTTTTACTTTAAAAAATGGATACCTGTTTCTATCGGATATCCATTAATAACAAATATCCATTTTACTTTGAGATTGCTTTGGGATCTAGCTTGAGGGTGTCCAACTTGAAAGGTCAACTTCCCCCAATGTGTTTACAAGGGTTGCAATGGTTTTTCAAACTTCACCCTTCGTTTTGATGACTTTTTTCATCTAAATTTGATGAAATAAAAAGGGTTTATTCAACAAATTGTCAACATTCTACCAATATAAGATATACTTTATTTTGAATTCCATAGATAATTATTACTAATTTTCTACATGCACTATGTGTAAAATCCTGATTGATAGGCTAATTGAAAAACACCTATAACTTTTAAATGGTTATAGATTTTTTGAATCCGAAATATGTGGCACACACTATGCTTCACAGACTATAGTTTTAAAAAAAATCATAAAATTTTGACCAAGTTAGGGTGGTCAAACAAATGGTTTTTAATATTTTTAAAAATTCCTACTAGAAAATTCATAGCTAATCATTTACTTGCAAAAGTAATTACAAAAAAAATGTGTCGCATCTATGCATGTGTCCTCTACTTATATTGAAATATTTGAAAAAATATATTTATTTTTGTTCATACTTAGGGTGGTCGAACAAACACCTGCTTTTATTTTTTTCCAAACTTTAAAATACTACTGCATTGAAATTTTAAATTTTCACCAAATCAAATTACTTTTTTCCCAAAAATGCCTATTAGCCTACAAACTACATTCAATTTACTACAAATTCTATTCCTACATATTTTTTAGATTATGTTAATAACCTATTCAAATTCTTATTTGAAGTTGCTTAAGTCTATTTTCCTATATTTTCATTCCACTTAAGAGCCCTATTTGGCTCAGAATGATCCTACACATACCCATTGGGTCATATCATCACTTTCATCTTCTCACATCATTCCCTCCACATGATTGGGTCATATTACCTCTTTCTACATATCTCATCCATCTCATCATAGCTACTTTTATTTTCTTTGAAATAATGTTATTTCGAACATTATCTCAAAGAGGGGAAAATGTATAAACCTAATGTAGAAACCCTAGGTTTCCCCCTGACACTACTCTGACTGATATTTTAGGTTTTTTTGACGTTTTTCTGAAGTTTGTGATTTTTTTGCAATTTTTGTGTTTTTCAATGCAATAATGAATGGTACGGCTCTTACAGAAAATAATAATAAATTCAATAGAAATACTAAGACTTCAATTTGCTTGAGAAATGGAACAAGAAATGAAGGCGTATCCTTTATTATTCATATGATCTTCATATAAAAATGATCTGACAACATGCAAGATAAATAATGAATTTTTATTGTGAAAAGAACCTGATTTTCTGGTACGGCTGAAGGTACAAATCAATACAGCAGAAATAAATATGGTCTCTTCCCTTCCTTCTGGCATGCACAAATTGGTCAAATGGTATAGGCGCCTCCTTCAGAGCAAACTGGAACCCTCAGAGAAATGCGTTGATTTTTATTTAATGCAGACGACTTAATGATAGAAGTACGGCCCTGACAGAGGTACGACCTGTCAGAAATCTGAAATAAATGTGGTACGGCCTCCTTAAAATGATGTCTTAGCCTCTGTGGATGATGCGCCAAGAAGGTTAGATGATCTCTGACACCGAACAACTGATAATAACTGAAGATGTAAATTCCTTTGAAGCTCTGTAGTTTTCTCTGAATAAGAAAACCTCTGTGGCAATAAATCAAGTGATATTGCACACTCTCTGAATTGCTTTCCGCTGGAGATGGCTCGTTCTCCAAGGAATCGAACGTGAAACCCTAAGTCTCAGGCTCAGACCAAAAATTGATCAATATCAAACTCAATAATCTCATAATGCACAAATCCCAATGCAAAATCCTCAAATACACTGAAAAGTGCGATTCCCTTGAAAATAGGGTTTTAATGAAATATTCATATTTTAATATTTTCAATTCTCCATAGTTCTCCACTGAATATTTAAATATTAATAAAATATCAAACTGGCCCCTTTTTCATGATGGCGCACCCCTCAAGGAATTCACTTAAGTTATAATATTAAATTATAACTTTATATTATAAACGTTAATTAATTAATATTTAATCAATACGATCAAATATTAATATCTCCCTTGTTTCTAACCCGATTACTGATCCGTCTGATGCTGACAGACTCTGAAGTGATTCCTGATGCCGCCACAGCCAACTGCTAAAAATAGTAAAGTTGGTCCCATCGCTCGCTAAGAATCGCTA
>VDFB02143719.1:0-20223 GCA_007258455.2 Sequoia sempervirens
AAAATATTGAATTTGGTAACATAGTTGATTTCAACATGAGTGTATCTTAGAGGGTGTGTTGGAATTGTAATGCTGGAACATCTTAGGTTGTGAGAGCAATCTAGCATCAACCATTGATGCATTTTAATTTTTAATGTTCTTAAGGTTTGGTAAATTTATTTATTTGGAGAAATAACTTGTAATATTAAGCCAAATTAATATATTAAATAAATTATTCATTATTAATGTTGCAATTTTTGTTGTTGGATATAATTAAGGAGGCAATTTAAAACTTGAAATTCAAAAATTCCTAATTGTATGGTCCCATGGGGGGCTTGGGCTTCTATTTTCATGGAGCAGGAGGTCCCATGGGAAAAAAAATTGTGCTATGGGATTAATTGGAATCTTTTCTAGAAAAATAGGAGCCCCTACTATTAAGTAGGCGTAGGACAACTGAAAGGGGGGGTTGAATCAGTTGTCACACATTCAAACTTAAAACTTTATCACTTATCAAATCTTCAACCACACTATTCTGCTATTAAATATGAGCATGAAACACAGATAAAAGAAGGTAAATCAACACAATGAACATATTTTTACATGGAAAACCCAATAAGGGAAAAACCACGGTGAGGCTTAACTCACAATATAAAGATTATAAACTGAATACAAAGGCTCACTACCCGAAAGAGGACTCACTGTCCAAGTACAAGGGCTCATTGCCTATAGATACAAAAGAGAACAAAAGATCCACCACAACAATTAAAGCACATTTGCATGATTACAGAAACCTTCAATTCACTGCTTTCAGCACACTGAAAATTGCTATCACAACTCACTCGCACACACTTCTACTCTTAAGGTTTGTGACACACTTTCATCACTTTACATCACTCTCACCATCAATTATTCACAATTCACCTTGCTTTTATACCATTCTCAACCTTAGAAACATTTACCAAGGTCGGCCACAATACATTGTTTCATAAATTCAAATTAGGTTAGCAACTCTAAATTCCTGCAGTGGAAAGGAATAAGAGTGGACCAATAAAAAAATAAGAATAATATTTTTCAATCTTCTACACACTTCCTCGTTTAAGTTTTATTATTTGAATGAAGTGTAAACACTAGGTCAGCCAAACCTAATGAAAACACAAATTATCAATGATGCACATGCTTCCCAACAAGAAGATGACACACGGATGATGCAACACACTTCATTATGCATGAGAATACATCTTAGAATATTCCAAATACATCTGCAACATAAACAGCAAGCTTCAAACACTAAACACTTTCACCAATCTGTTTGGTCTATGTAGACACACAAAAATACTAAAACATTATTTTTGGATCACCAAATTCCAAACCTCTTCACTAGATCATAGGAAAGACCTTAATAAGACATCTCCCAAATCCGCATGATCTGAAAAAAATAGTGGGGAAATGTAGAGAAAATATATTTCTTCTAGTCCACAGAACACTGACACTACCGTTAGAACACATATACCGGGGGACACAACTTCTACGTACCATATCTCCAGAAATTGAAACTCAAACTATATCATAATCAGATCATTATCAACATGCCTTTAGATCCACACAGTCATAGGATCAACATAGGAGAAATGTGAAGCACATACCGGAGCACACACTGAACACTTCCAACACTTTGACTTCTTTCCTCATTAAATTTCTCAAAAGCACTTGGAAAGTTCTCATCAAACCAACATATTTGCAATGCTATAAAGATAGCTCCATGCAATCACAACATCTCAACCATACATGTACAATCTACAACATAATGAATAGTGTTGACATCAATGACAACATTAATGACAACATCACCAAACTAGCTCATATCTGCAACACCTGCCTTTCAGGAATGAATATGTAACACCCCCACCACGAACTCTAGAGGACAACACACTAGCAACTGAAAATAGAACTTTTTTTTAAGAGTGTAATGTTGCACGATTGTAAATGAACATAAACTTACTTACTATCCTATGTCCTTTAATGTTCTTGACTGCATTACATAGTTCCCATTATCTAAATTAAGGAAAAACATAAAACATTATAATATCAAATTGTAACATCAATTAAAAATCACATCTACACATTTTGTATAATTAAGTAATCCATGATAAAAAACCATAATATGTTCACAAAAATATTAACTGATTTCATCCATTCCACTTTACATAAGCAATAACATTGAATACAAAATTCGATCACATAGTACAGTTTACATCATTATACATCTTAACATTTACATTCTAATCAATAATATCTCCTCGTTACAAAGGAGGTGTGTACATCAAGCAAGGTACAAGATACATCAAATGTAGTACAATACAAATGCAAAGGTAACAAATCCCAAGTGTCGATACAATGTTGAAGTATTCAGAACAAGAGAAGTCACCACAACACGTACAAGGGAAGGGAACCTAATGGAGGATGAAGCACTATCCACCCAACCATGTGGAACCCGAAGGTCCACCACCTGTACTAGGAGATAGCAACGGGTTCCATCTTCACTAATCAAAAAAGGACTATAGACACCACAAAGCTAACATGACACACAAGATCAAGTACAAAATAACATTAAACCAAAAAACATCACTTCTAGAGGCACACCAAATCAAAGAGAGACAAGAACCAAGAGGATACTAAGTTGTCATAAGAGGGAGTTTCATCGCATGATTTTCTATGGGTTCCCCTGGCGTAACCTTCCTAGGCTACCAGACCCCCATCCTAAGTTACCCTAGCTTCCTCTACCAGCCGTCTGACCCCCATACAAATTAGGAGGGATTAACATACCTTCTAGTCAAACCAAGCAGTTGATCTTGCCATTCTAGACCTTCTAGACTCATTCAAAGCCTATACGAGCACTTGAATCATGAGCGAGGAATTAACTATCTTAATTAGTGTTATTACTACCCAACCCCATAGTTTATTTTAGGTTTTCACTTGATTATAAAACCCCCACATAGGTTACCCAGTCGCAACTTTGGGTGTCGGCCCCCATGGAGAGCCACTCCCCTACTGACAACAAGAAAACCCAACAAAATCAAAGAGCAAAACCACTTGCACAAACTCAAATCTCATTTACACTACAACATGGAAAAACACAGTGCAGCATTTCCATTTCCGCCCTCAAGTTACAACCACATTAGCAATTACATTGTGTAAGGCTGACGACTAATATGTACACATTCCATGGAAAACCAACCATTAATAAGGTTTATCAAAATTCTATCAAGAAGAGAATTTCCCTCTCCTAGCCTCTGAAAGACTAACAACACAATTGCACAAATAGTCCTACAAGAACAATAAACACAAATACCCCCATTCAAATAATCAACACAAACTTCATGAATAACAAATCCCCATGAAGAGTATACAGCTAAATTAACACACAATACTTAAGATTGTTACATGAGGAGTCTAATTTCACATAAAACATACTCATTATAATTTAATTGTAAGAAAATTAATCATTTAATTTAATTGCAGAGGTAAAACACATTTAATTCTCTCCTTTAATTCCATACTATGCTACCTATACAAGGACACCTATTCAATATGTATTTATATATACATTTAACAGAGAATAACATAATGTTGTTTTCAATGATATAATAGATACTACATAGGTAAATATAATTATTTAAATTAGTATAAATATATAAAAAAACTTGAATAAACTTACAACAAGGTAATTTACATACTACTGAAAAAATTAAAACTTTTGAAAGTAACCATACAAATCAGAATACAAGTCTATAGTAAGCAAACTCTATCTAAATAACTAAGTGCAGATTTATAAGCATATTGTTGTCTTTAACACACACATATATATATATATATATGTGTGTGTGTGTGTGTGTGTGTGTGTGTGTGTGTGTGTGTGTGTGTGTGTGTGTGTGTGTAGACACATAAAAATTGTCCTAAGCCTTCGAGTGTCATTTTTCTTCATCCTCGTCCTTTGATAATAATTTTAGTTATTCAATTATGTTTGATTATATTCCTCTATTAATTAAATAATTTTTAATAATTATTTAATTAATTCACTTTCTAATATTTATTCTATCCTGACCGATTAAATAAACTAATCATGTCACTAATTTCTTCCTCTTCTTCAATAGTTAAATAAATTATTATTTATTTAATTATTTTGTCATCTTTCATCTATAGTTAAATAATTACCATTAATTATTTATCTATTCATGGTCCTTTAATTCTTCCATAGTTAAATAATTATTAAAATCATTTAACTATCCCATGCCACCTCTCCTAATTAAATAGTTAATCTAAATTAATTATTTAAGGTCTAATTTATCTCTCCATTTAATTAAATTAATAAATTTAATTAAATGCTCCCCTCTTTCATTTTTTCAAATAAATATATTTGAATAAATTATTTATTTCCACTTGTCCATTTCCTCTATTTTCCAATAAATAATTTGAATAAATTATTTATTTTCCCTTATCCATTTCTTCTATTTTCAAATAAATAATTTGAATAAATAATTTATTTTCCACTTGTCTATTTCAACATTTTCGAATAAATAATTTAAAATAAATTATTTATGCACCACTTGGTCAAAGATACCCTATCATAACATTCATTTCCGATTCATAGCTTGCATGTCCCTACATGTCCTTGCATGCCTATCCTAGCCTGCATGTCTGTCATAGTCTGCATGTCTTTGCATGTCTTCCTGTCATGATTCCTCTAAGAATAGCATATTCTTGGTGCATCAATTTTGGACCATTGATCTTGGAATCTTTCTAGAAGATTAATCTCAACCGTCCATTCGAATGGTTGTCTATAAAAGCAAGCTTCCTCCTCCATTTTCTTTTTAACAGCTATTCTTCTCCAACTTTCTACTTATCATTTGCAGGTATTTGCACAAGTCACACTACAAATCTGAGGGCATATTTACAAAAGGAGAAATAGGAGAGCAAGAGAAGTGATTCAAGTTCAAGCATGGGGAGTATTTTAATTTAATGTTTTATTTTCCTTATGCTTACTTTGTTTTCTCTTGTTTGGATGAGGTTAATAGTTTAGAAGTGTTGGCTGTCACTTTATCTATTCTATTTGATTTCTAACCCCATCTCACATTTGGTGAACCCGACTTGAATCTTATAATTTTGCAGAGAAATTGGTTTGTTTTCTTGTTTGTTTTCATTGTTTTGTAGATTACGGCCAAGAATGCATATAAAATCCCATCATCTTCATTTGAGCACAAAATGATAGAAACATCATATATTTTAAAACATTTTATGGGTTTTGTAGGCCTCATTTTCGGCTTTCTGAAAAATTAAACGGTTTGAAATTTTGTTAAGATTTGAGAAAGTTATGGTCATTTTACTGATCATGGCTTTTTAAGATTTAGTTATTAAAATCCAATTTTTTCTTTTGTTTATAATACTTTTGTTGTGTAGAATTTTGTAAAATGTTTTTTGGGTTTTGAAGCTCTATGTCTTAGCTTTCTATAGATATCTACAATTTAAAGTTTTGTTTAGTTGTGAGAAAGTTATCACTGTTTTTAGTTTGCATTTTTCATTCAAGTTTTTTTTGGTTTACTAATCTTTTGTTTGTAGAGTGTGGCTTTGGAATGGGGCTCCCAAAAACTGCTTCTTTTGGAGCAACAAAAAAAAATTGGGCTCTTATTTTTTAGTTTGCTTTGATTTCTTTTTTTTAGTTTAGGTTGGTCTTTTTATTTTTTTTAGTTTAATTATTTACTAACTTTTAATTTGGTTTTTAATCTTTTGTTCTAACTTAGTTTTTTTTGCAGCTTTCTCGTTGGTCCAAGACATCTATGAAACTACTAATTTGTGGTTTTGCAGCTTTGTTAGTCGAAGACTCATTTTTGAAACAATGTGTTTTCGATTTTTAGTTTAGGAACACTTCTTTTGGTGCATTAAAATGAACATGTGTTTGATTTTGTCTGACTGTGAGCTTGAAGGTGGTAGGTGATTATGCTCTCACCTTGTGAAAACTAAGTGATCAAAAAACCAGACCCACCTTATTTTTTGTCACCCTCATGACTTAATAATCAAAGTATCCTCTCCCCTTGTACTTTCGAGTGATCCTGGGTGTAAGAGAAACGGTTATTATTTCTAGAAATGGGCCTTCCTTAAGGGAAAAAGTACTCACCTTAAGGAACGACTCGACCGGTAACAGGCTAAAGCCAAGCCACTTCCAGTCGGGATATAAAATGGGTGATTGAGGAAAGTTAAAGTACCACGAGTGCGAATGTGTCACACAAACGGAGTAGTACTCCCATAAACCCTGTTGAGCATAACTTCTTCAGGCTGGAGTGCCACCTAATTGGTGATTAATCTCTCACCCCATATGTGGCCACTCGAACGGATGCCCTAGCTAGACACCTTTTATTTTAGAGGCCAACCATTTTCAGCCGTTGCTTGGTATAGTGCAGGGCACAGTATCATGCCCGAAGATACTCACTACTGACTCCCTTGAGTAGAGATAGCAGTTCTTGGGAAGTGATGACCCAAGAATCTGAAGTTGGTGTGCCCAAATGATGTTAACGAGCTGTGGAGGGGAGCCAGTGCCACCAAACTTCTAAGCTATCCGCTCTCGAGAAGGAAAGGTGTTTAGCACCAATCCGGGGTATATCGGTGGGCTATATCAAGTATACAAACCCTTGGCCTATTAGGATTGTGCTTGTCTCATGTGTGTTTGCGTACACCAAAACATTGTGCTTGTCAAGTGTTTTCTAAATTTTCAAGCAATATACACAACATTCACAAATCTGGATACAAAACCTCAACCAACTCAGAATTTTCAATAAAACATCAAAACAACAGTCTCAGCCTAGAAGTCTTATGTCAAAACCAAATCATGAAATTGCTCAAATCTCTTATTCCTTGTACACTTTAGCTTGCATCTTACCATAGGGTTATCTTTGCAAATATTTACCTTCACCCTTAGGCTTCACCATTTGCATTTTCGGTCATAAACCAAAAACTTAGGTCCTCATATCATTTTGCATATTTTGGATTAGGACAACCTTACCTCACTTTGCAAAATCTTGACTTTCAAAATTAGGTTATCATTGGACTTATACATCATTATCTCCTTTAGTCATTGTCATTTTGTGAATCCTTCTGACTCAAAAGTCTAGTTAGGAAGACTCATTTGTCATTGTGTCCTTGTCATTTGGTCCTTCAAACAAGTCTTTTGATATTCCAAAATTGAGACATAGATCAAGCATAGGGTGGTTAGGAAACCTTCTTCCAAATCATTTTAGAACTTTGCATTTGCATACCTTAGACATTCAAATCATTTTAGTCCTCACCTTGCATATCTTTAAAATCCAAAATATTGTCATCATAGTCCTCATTTGGCATCTAGACTTTGCATTGGTCATTTCCTTAACCAACATTTTCACATTAGTCCTCACTGTCACCTTGGCATTGACATCCTTTCTTAACAATTTATCACCTTGCATTAGTCATTTTCCTTAGGCAAACATCATTATCACCTTGCATTGACATCCTCCAAAAATTAGTGTCATAACTTGTCATCTTAGTCTTCATTGTCCTTTGGCATTAGTCATTTTCTTTAGACAACATTTTCATATTGCATCCCTTATTGTCAAAAAATCCAAAAACATAGTCTTGCATTGCCATCCTTTATCTAAAAAATCTAAAAACATAGTCTTGCATTATCATCTCCTTGCATTGCCATCCTTTATCACAAAAAAAAAACAAAAACATAGACTAGTGTCATACTTGCATTGTCATCATCTTCATTTGAGCAATCCCCTTTTATGGTTGAGACTAGAATTCAAAGATAGAGAGAACAAATGGAAAATTTTGGACAAGATTTCAATCCCAACATTGATAATTACACTTATGACACGAACCAACATTGGACTTTTTCTTACCCATTTCACAACATGAACATGCAATCTTCCATGAACATGCCATTTTCATCACAAAATCCTTCTAAACCATTCATACAAAGAGACCAAAATGGACGAGCATATGTAGAAGACTAAAAATTTGCAATGGAAAATATTGATATAGCCTCCTTTGTAGAAAAATTAGTCTTACGTGACCCTCAAAGGTATCTATCCATGCGTTTGGACCAAGGGACTAAGTTACTACAGGGCTTTGACATAAATACTTTGGGACCTCCATCCATCTACCCTCACCATCAAAATTCACTTAACATAAATCATGTCATTAATTCACAACAAACATCCACTTATCACTCTTATCCTAACCTTTACAAGGGAAACCAACTATCCACTAGTCCATTACAAGTCTCCACGTCATATTCTAGTCCTTCACCTACCAATCCAGTCCAAGTCTACATGCCTTATGAACCATCTACCAACTCATGTCAAGTCTCCACATCATACCTTATTAATCCAATCCAAGTCCCCATGTCATATCCTAGTCCTTCACATACTAATCCACTTCAAGTCCCAATGTCCTATCCTAGTCCTTCATCCATTAATCATTTTCAAGTCACTCCCTCACAAGCCACATTTAGTCATGAAAATTCTATCATTGTCCAAAGTCAAATCCCATTGTCTAAACTTGAGGATACATGTCAAAACAAAAGCCCAAAGCATGACCTTATAATGTCACCCTCATGTCAAGAACAAGGTAGACCATCCCATGACCTTATCTTAAATTCCATTCAAGAAGTCATTCAAGACAATCATGACATCCAAAATACACCTACCATTGACCAAGAAGTCCAAATCCATGAAAACCCCATCTTTGACCAAGACCCTACCATTGACCAAGAAATCCAAAATGATCCACTACTTGACTTTTATGCCATTCATGATCAAATACTTGAAGACAACCCTATCCAAACTCCGAGCATATCCATTTTCCAAAATGAGACACTTGCCTCCATGGGACACATAGATGATCTTACTCCAAAACAAGAGTCTTCTATGGACATATTTGCAAATGATCAAGCTATAGCTAAATCTGGTAGAATCTATGACAATGACCATAAAGACAGTTTCGACATCGACTTGGAAGCAACCATAGAATCATCTAAATCTGACATGTCAAAAGATCAGACCAAAGATATTAGTCAAAAATATGGCCAACACGACAATGAAGCTAAGACACTTTATCAACTAGGGTCATCTATCTTTGTCAGAGCAGGATTTCTTGTAGACGAAAATATTCCAAGTGACAATGTCCACATACATCATGATGGGTTAGCATCTTGCTTTCAAAACAATAAATACCCCATCGCAAACAGAATCTGTGAGAGCATGCATTATCAAGGAAAAGGACTAGGCATACTCGAGCAAGGCATTCAAGAACCAATACAACTTCAAGAAAATTATAGACATCAAGGTCTTGGCTATTCTTCAGTTAGTAAATCAAATGATGTTAGTGGAACCTCCTCGATATTGGGGGAAACCTTGTCAGATACAAACATCAAAATAGAGTCCATGAGAAATCCTTGTCATAAGATTGTTGCCAACACCCCATCCACCCACACCATAAACCATCATTCTCAACATCTTAAACCTTCCCTTTGGAACCAACAAAAACAAAAGTCTTACAAAGTAAAAAATCAAATGTCAAAGGCCATCAAATCAGACAAAAAGACAAGTGGACAAATGAAATTAAAATGGATCCCAAAGAAAAGTGGATCAAGCAAAGAAAATATGACAAAAGAAAAAGTTAATCAAAATGTGGAGCCACAAGACAAAAGGACTCCCACATATAACAAATGTCCACCTCCTTCAAAATGGTCATCAAACAAGGCATCTAAGAGTGTTGGTTCCAAACGTCATCCCAATCAAAATTTCAAAATTCGTCATCCACCATCCCAAGTTTGGAAAATAAAAAGTGATTCATCCAAACGTCCAAACAACCTTTCCACATCTACCATCATCGTCATAATCCTACATCTCGCCTAAAGTCCAAAAATCCCACGTCACAAATCCGTCACATCATGGCAGCAACTCTTTACCACAAGGACTCTCATGGCACTCTATTGCGATGTGCGTATTTTGATAAGGCCAACTCTAGTATCAGAAAGGATCACAATGACATTGCATGAGTTGTATACAAGCGCTATGATCCTGACAAGACAACTTCTTCAGCAAGGTCATTATTGGCATATCATGGCACCAGTCTCTACATTAACGGTCATTAATCGAATCGGTGGTCATCTAAAGCATCCGAACTATCCGCAAAATCAAAAATACAAAGAATTGAAAAATCAAAAATCATCACTTTATGAAACCGGCAAATAGGCATCTTGGTGACATCAAAAAAATAAAAGTCAAGGAAATAGTAAAAAGAAAAAAAAATTCATCCAATGGTGAAAACCTGGCAAACAGGCACCCTGGATAAGTACCATGATGAAAACTTGGCAAACAGGCGTCATGTGTAAAATAAATTGTCTATGTGGACCATTACACTTGGGGGCAAGTCGTCTCATTTCCCATGCTTTCCTCATGACATTTTCATTCATCCATTTAATCCATATCATTCCCCCGCCCATTTTCCCACCTACCTTGGTCTTGACATAAAATTGGCACACATAAATCATGCTTTGGGAAAAACTCTTGACATGTCAATCCTTTTGTCACAAACTATTCTGTCATTTCTATCATTATCCCTATACGACATAGTCCTAGAAAATCATATGACAATTCCCTTAGTCTCATGTCTCCCATCCTTTACCAAGGCCACCCCCTATCCTTTCATGTCTATCACCTATCTTGGCTTTCCCTTGTCAAACGGTCTAAGGATAATCCCATCATCCCATCTAGTCCTAACCAAGTCATTCCAAATGCAATGAGTCTAATCCATACAAGCACATTATCCAAAACATTACTTGATGCGTTCTCGGTCTAGCTGTAGACCTCCATGCTTTTATCACATTATCTTCATTGTCCTCACGTTGTTTCGGGATGCGTCCTTCCCGCGTCAAACAATGTTGTCATCACCTGTCAATTGGTATTCAGCTTGACTAGGGGCACAATCATGTTTGTCCTTGGATTCTCATGTGTAGGCATCATTCATATGCATTTGTCACGATCCTCTTAAATGTCAAAAATCCAAAAAATCATAAAATGACAAAAAGACCAAAAACATCATAAAATGTCATGGAAAAGACCTAAAAATTAGAAAATGTCTTGAAAAAAGACCTAAAAATCAGAAAATGTCCTTAAAAAAGACCTAAAAATTAGAAAATGTCCTGAAAAAAGACCTAAAAATTAGAAAATGTCCTGAAAAAAGACCTAAAATTTAGAAAATGTCCTAAAAAAATACTTAAACATTAGAAAATGTCCTAAAAAAAGACCTAAAAATCAAAAAACATCTTGAAGAAAACACAAAACTTTCAAAACATAGTCATGTCAGTCGACATAGTCACGTCAATTCAAGTCTTGATTAGTCCTTGTCATTTTCGAACTATGTTGTCTCTACGCATTTGCTATGTAGGAAAGGCTCATCTTCGAGCCCCCGAGACATTAGGTCAGTCCTATTAGGTTTGTCAAAATAAATCATGACTCAATCTTTCGTCAACAAGAAAAAGTCTTTGGTCGTGTCGAACTACGAGGTCTCTGAGTGCATGACATAGGCAAGGCCATCTGTCGATGGGCCCTCGAGGCCACACTAGGTCAGTCCATTAGGGTTCATTGCATAATTTTTGCACACACATGAAACAATATTTAAACTTGAATGAACAATCTACCCAAGTGAACTTTGACAATCTATCAACGGAACATGACAATCATCTTGGCATATCAAAATTAGTCAATCTCAGTCAAACTTAGTCAAGCTAGTCAAATCTTGCTTACTCTTCAGATGTGTCCTTCTGAAGGGTAGCCCGTCATTTAATCATTCCCTAGGATGTGTCCTTCCTAGGCATCTTCATCGTCATCTGACATTTTGAGCAATCCTCATGACATTTAAGAACCACTCCTCTTGACATCAATGTTCTTTCAGATGTGTCCTTCTGAAGAACAACCCCCATTATTTATGCCTTAGGATGTGTCCTTCCTAGGCATCGTCACTGTCACCTGGAATTTTGAGGGATCCTCTCGACTTTTGGGGGTTTCTCCTCTTGACATCAACATTATTCAGGATGTTTCCTTCCTGAATTTGGCAATCTTCGACACTCGTCATCTTAGCATCATCAAAATCTTGACACCCTAGCATCTCGACATTAAAACTCTTGGCATCCAGACACACTTGGCAAACATTTGGCACTTGTCTACTGATTTTTCATCATGTTACTAGTTTTTCAGCGAGATCTCGACAACAGGATTTAGAGAAGCAGCGACATATCATGAGGATTGTTTTGTCTTTTGGCACTCATGTTACTAGTTTCTCAGTGATGTCCTGACTCAGGATTTAGAAAAGCAGTGATGTATCATGATGATGGTTTTGGCTTTATTTTGTCCTTTTTGGTAATCATGTTGCTAGTTTCTCGAGGATGTCTTGGAAATAGGATTTAGAGAAGCAACAACGTTTCATGATTTGTCTTTCTTGTCTTTTTCTGCTTGCGGTTGGTTATGGCAAAAAGACTAGGGAAAATGTGCCTTTTTGTATGAGTCATGATCATCCTTGTCTACGACTGCTTATCTCACATGATGGTACAACCTTGCACACCTTGGTCTATGTCATATCATGGTGTTTGTTGGGCATTACAATAATCTGCCCAATGATGATAAATATAAAAATGTAAGTATGAAAGTTGGTTCCCCTCTCTTTTTTTTCATCTAGCTTTCCATCTTCATCCTCCCTTCTCTTCCACGCTAATATCCATCCCCTTCCAAGCTAACATTTCTTTTGTCTTTCATCCTCTAGTCTTCTCATCAATTTCGAGAGCACACCTGTGTTCTTGGAACCCGTCTGTCCTCTCGAGGGGGCATACCGTAACCCTCCTCGTCATTCTTCCTCATCTTATTTTGCATTGGGGCATGACTTTGACTTATTTTTCTTTGTCACAATGCGACAGGCTGCATTATGACAAAGAGGGGCAAAATGTAGACACATAAAAATGTCCTAAGCCTTCGAGTGTCATTTTTCTTCATCCTCGTCCTTCGATAATAATTTTAGTTATTCAATTATGTTTGATTATATTCCTCTATTAATTAAATATTTTTTAATAATTATTTAATTTAATTCACTTTATAATATTTATTCTATCTGTGGAATTAAATAAATAATTGTGTCACTAATTTCTTCTCTTCTTCAATAGTTAAATAAATTATTATTTATTTAATTATTTTGTCATCTTTCATCTATAGTTAAATAATTACCATTAATTATTTATCTATTCATAGTCCTTAATTCTTCCATAGTTAAATGGTATTAAATCATTTAACTATCACATACCACCTTCCCTATTAAATAATTAATCTAAATTAATTATTTGAGTCTAGTATCTCTCCATTTAATTAAATTAATAATTTAATTAAATATCCTCTTCATTTTTCAAATAAATAATTTGAATAAATTATTTATTTTCATAATCCATTTCCTCTATTTTCAATAAATAATTTAGACCATTATTTATTTTCCATAATCCATTTCTTCTATTTTCAAATAAATAATTTGAATAAATAATTTATTTTCCACTTGTCCATTTCCTCCATTTTTTGAATAAATAGTTTAAAATAAATTATTTATGCACCACTGGGTCAAAGATACCCTATCATAATCCCCTGTCATAACATTCATTTCCTGTCATAGCTTGCATGTCCCTGCATGTCCTTGCATGCCTATCCTAGCCTACATGTTTGTCATGGCATGCATGTCTTTGCATGTCTTCCTGTCATGATTCCTCTAAGAATAGCATATTCTTGGTGCATCAATCTGGACATTGATCTTGGAATCTTTCTAGAAGATTAATCTCAGCGATCCATTAGAGATGGTTGTCATAAAAAGCAAGCACCCTCCTCCATTTTCTTTTATGACTCTTCTCCGACTTTCTACTTATCATTTGCAGTGTTGCACAAGTCACCCTACAAATCGAGGCATATTTGCAAAAGGAGAAATAGGAGAGCAAGAGAAGTGATTCAAGTTTCAAGCATGGGGAGTATTTTAATTTAATGTTTTATTTTCCTTATGCTTACTTCAAGTTTTCTCTTGTTTGGATGAGGTTAATAGTTTAGAAGTGTTGGCTGTCACTTTATCTATTCTATTTGATTTCTAACCCCATCTCACAATATATATGCACAAAAATAGGATTGAACTTCACTTAAATATGAAATCAACAAGGTCGAATAGCATTCATAAAGGCAGTGGACAAGATTTGAATGACATAAGAATACATGCATTGAACAGATAGAATAGGGGAGAGGACCCGGTATCTGAGCATGTTTCAATAGTTGTGATAGTACTTGTTTATATAATGTCTAATATTTTTATCAATATGGGACCAATAGTTGTGACTTTTAAGTTGTTAGTGTTGATGATGACTACCCATAATTAAACAAAATGTATTCCTTTGATCTAAAAAAGCAACCAATCATGTGATTCCACATCAATGATCAATAAAACATGCTTTGAATGCACAAGTATTGGTCTCACTTTTTTTTTGGGCCTTTTTGGGCACCTTGACAAAAATCATGCTGATGTGGCATCATATTTGATGATGTGGCCCTGAAACCTTAGTTATAAGTAGGGGACTTTCCAAGTAAGTTGTTATAAAAAATTGGGAGTGATATAAAATTTCCACATAGGATAATTAGAAGCGCAAAGTTAGGGTGCACAACTACTGGGTCCTCTCCCCTATGTACAAATTACAAAATAAGAAGACAAACACATCAACTGATCAAAATTAACTCGCACTATTGTTCATTTCAGAACTATGAGTTTAGGGATAATATAATTGGAATATGACTGTAGATGATGAATAACCATCAACACTTATCTAATGTTCATTAGTGAACTTTGTCCATAAAAGATTATAACTATTTGGGCCAGAAAATGCAACTGGGGTTGACTCCAAAGTATACAGTGATGTTACATACTCATTTAACAATGATGATAAGATGAGGAAGTGAAACAAAAACCTGAGGCTGAGGTAAATAAAGTAGAGTCAAGTAGCTCCCATGCATTCCTATGAACTAATAATCAGGGAATGACTAAAGAAGAGTAGCGGTGACAACACTAATCATAACTTGCATGGAAAAATAATGAATAGATTGTAGACTAGAGCTGCAAGGACATTGGATTTGGAGATGAATATCCCCATTCCTAGAAAGCTCAAGATTTAGAGTGATATGAAAATTGATGTTGTTCTGGTACCCATATATGGCATCATGGTTCCATTTCATGTAGCCACCATCGAAAGTGTTACAAGCCAGCAAGATGGAGGGAATCCTTATACAAGGATAATTTTTAATGTTCCAGGTAACCCAAGCCATAGGCTCGTAGGAAGCAAATGGCCAACTCCAGAGGACTACCCAATAGGAGGATTGTAAACTTATAAACCCATATTCAATGAATGTCAAACAAAGGCTATGTCAATCGAAATTTGTTGATACCCAGAAGATAATTCAAATTCATTCAAGTATCCATTAAGGATTTTATCTATGACCATGACAGTATACCAAATGATAGATGAAGAATTACAAATCAAGGCATAACTCAGAGAAGAGAAGAGAAACAATATACAATATGACAAATCTGAGAAGCTTAGTTCATAACTATTCAATTCTGTCAAGGATGTGACAAAGTTGAAGGATTTCTGACTCTACAAAAACTATCTTAACTTTGGGAAAAGATGTGAGGCTACAATCATTGCTCAATACCATAAAGGTTGTGGGTCAAGCCGCGTGGCTATAAATCCATCACAGCACACCAATAAAAACATCAAAGGAAAAATGTTAATAATGATCACAAATCTTATAAATATAAATAAGGAGCTACTTATATCTCATAAGGAATATGATATGCATCATAGATTATGGCTTCCAAAAGTATAGATATATGATGATTTTGATTTCTGTAGCTCGAAAGGTGGGAAGGTGGATTTTTTTTAAAGCAACTTGAGTTGGATATGCTTTAAATCACTTTAAAGCAACTCGAGTTAGATATGCTTTAAAACAATTCTAGTTCGATTTTTAGCAACAACAGGATTTTTATTCTTTAATAGAATTTTTTTGAGTTTGTGAGGATAAGATAAATCCAAGAGTGATTTTATGTGTAATTAAAGCAAAAGAAAGTAAGGAAAGATTATTTCCTTCCATGCTAAGTAAAGCAGCTAGGCTCTATAAATATAAGATTGTTGTAGCAAACTCATATTGTATTTTCAAAAGAAAAGTTTCCTGTTAGGTTGAATAGAAGATCCAACATTTGCAAGTTTTTCCCCGCATTGGGGTTTCCTGGGTATATCTTTTTTATTATCTTTTTGTGATTGGTTTCTTGTTATTTTTGCTTATGCTATTATTAGTTGTTAATTAACCCAGTTGTGTTAATTGTTATAAATTATTAGATTTCTTTCTGTGAATTTATTGTGCAATTAATTTGTTGCTAGGTTATAGAAATTAACATGGTATCAGAGCTCTAAAATTTGAATACGAAGCCAAGATTTGTGACACAGATTTCAAGGAAAAAAATCATATTTTCATCTCCAGTTTTTTTTTTGTGGCTATGGCAACCAGTGTTTAATACGAGGATAGGCTCGAGGGTGCGTCTAACTTCTTGCAGTGGAAGGTTTGGATTACATTTGTTCTCAAGGAGAACAAGTTGTGGATCTATGCTAGCACAGAAGTGACTCCACCAACAAATGATCATGTTGCCTTAGATTCGCATGAAGTCAAAGAGGCCAAGGCTCAGAGGATTATCCTAGATGGAGTAAGAGATCATTTAATTCCTCATTTATCGGGCAAAGAAACCACCAAGGAGATGTGGGATATGCTCACAAAACTTTATCAGAGTGACTATCAGAGTCGTAAGATGATGCTCAAGGACAAATTACATAATACCAAGATGTCCAAAGGCGAGAGTGTGACCTCTTACTTGTCCAAGTTGACACAGGTCAGGGATGAGCTTACTGTTGTTGGAGAGATGATTAATGAAGATGAGTTGGTGCGTATAGCCTTGAATGGTTTTTCAAAGCATTGGGAAGTGTTTTTCAAGTGTGTTGTCGGAAGAGATTGGATACTTGATTGGGAAAGACTTTGGGATGATTTTGTTCAGGAGGAGATCTGTGAAGGTGCTCATCGAGGAGATCAGATGAAGAAGGGTCAAGATGAAGAAAATATTTCTCTTGCAAGAAAGGGTAAGAAGAAGTCCAATAAAGAGTAATCAGAAGGTTCTTCTTCCAAGAGTGGGAAGAAGAAAGATCATAGCAAGATTAAATGTTTTTGCTGCCATCAGATGGGTCACTATGCTAGTCAATGTCTGAATAAGAAAAATAAGGACAAGCAGAAGAAGCAATTTGCTGCTACAGCTGAGGTGGATGAGTTTGCATCACGATTTGAGAATGAGTTTTCACTCATCGCCTGTCTCTCAAGTTAAATTGCCAACAGGGTATGGTATATTGACAGTGGGGCTTCTTGCCACATGATAGGAGTTAGAGAATGTTTCACCAAGTTGGAGGAGAAGAAGTTGGATTTCTATATTGAGCTAGGAGACAATGTAAAGTACCATGCAACTGGTATTGGCACTGTCAAGTTTCAGAGGGAGTCTGGAAAACCTTTGTTGGTGGAGGATGTGTTGTATGTCCCTAGCATGACAAAGAATTTAATCTCATTTTCTGCTTTGGAAGACAAGGGTTACATCGTGACCTTTGAGAGGGGAAAATTCTACATTCGTCCCAAAGATTCCAAGATTATAAAAGTGATTGGAGTCAGGCATGGCAGCTTGTTTCGGTTACAGTTTGAGCCAGCACATGCATTGGTTAGTAGTTGTAAAGAGATAGGATAATTGTGTCACAAGAGGATGGCTCACCTTCACCATGGAGCACTTAATATTCTTAAGGAAATAGTGATAAGGCTGCCTGAGATGAAAACATAAAAGCATGAGGTGTGCAAAGGCTGCGCACTTGGGAAATATTCCAAGACTAGTTTTCCAAATAGCGACACTAGATCCGAAGGGATTTTGGATCTTGTACACTTAGATGTGTGTGGGCCCATGTCAACATCTTTGAATGGATATGAGAATTATGTTACCCTCATTTATGATTTCTCCATGAAGACGTGGATATATTTCATGAAGAATAAAGGTGAGGTCTTCAGTAGGTTCAAAGAGTTTAAGGCTCTCATGGAGAACCAAACAGGGAGAAAGATCAATATACTAAGGTCTGATAATGGAGGCGAGTATACCTCGAATGCCTTCAAAGATTTCTGTGCTCAGGAAGGTATCAAGAAAGAGTTCACAGTTCCGTACAACCCACATCAGAATGGGGTTGCTAAATGGAAGAATAGGGCTATAGTTGGAGCAGCCAAGGCCATGCTTCATGATCAGGATCTTCCTTGGTTATTATGGGAAAAAGCTTGTAATACATCAGTGTATTTGCAGAATAGGAGCCCTCATAAAGTGTTAGGAAAGTTGACTCTAGAAGAGGCATTCTCTAGTAAGAAACCAAATTTGGGGCACATTCACATCTTTGGATGCCTTGTGTATTGTCACATTCCTATTGAGTAGAGAACCAAGTTGGAACCTACTGCAAAGAAGGGTATCCTTGTTGGGTATAGTGAAACTTCTAAGGCTTATCGGGTTTACATTCCCTCTCTCAGGAAAATAGTGGTTCGCAGAGATGTGAAGTTCGAGGAAGAAAGGGCTCTTCAGAAGTCAAGTAACTTGATGAATGAGGAGGAACACTCACCCATGGTTGAGGTAGCACAAATTCCTCAAACTTCAATCACGCAAGCTAGAGAGCAGAACAAGCAGGCCGAGCAAGATGATCAGATAGAGGAACAAATAATTCCTCAGCCTCAGATTCCTATTACTAAGAAGAGGAGAAATAGGGCAGCTGAGCAAACATTGAGAGAGGCTCAAGAATATGTAGGTGATCCTCAATATTTAGTCAAATAGAGAAGGGCTCCCAGACGTTATTCTAATTATGTTGCACTTATGAGTGAATTAATTGAAGTAGAGCCTTCCAGCTTTCAGGAGGCATCCAAGCACCAAGTGTGGAGAGATTTCATGGTGGAAGAGTATTCTTCCATCATGAAGAATAGTGTGTGGGTTGTAGTACCACGACCAAAAGATAAGTCTATGGTGGGCTCAAGATAGCTATATAAGATTAAGCATATTGTAGATGGTAGTGTGGAGAACCTCAAAGCCCGGTTTGTGGCTAAGGGGTTTTCTCAGAAGGAAGGAGTCGACTCTAATGAGACTTTCGCTCCAATAGCCAGGTACTCATCCATAAAAGCTATCATTTTTATAGCAGTACAAATGGGTTGGAGGATTCAATAGATGGATGTAAAGATGGCCTTCCTCAATGGAGTGATTTAGGAAGAGATTTACATAGAGAATCCAGAATAATTTGAAGCACATGAAAGGGATTCTCATGTATGTAGGTTGAAAAGAGCACTGTATGGACTCAAGCAAGCTCCCAGGGCATGGTATTCACGTATTGACAGTTACTTGCAGAGTGTGGGCTTCATCAAGAGTGAGGTGGATCCAAATATGTACTATGTTCAGGTGAAGGGTGAATTTCTCATATTATTGTTATATGTTGATGACTTATTTCTCACAGGGTCAGAGGAGCTCATAGCACACTACAAGTGAGATCTTGTAGGGGAGTTTGATATGAAGGACTTGGGGTTGATGCACTACTTTTTGGGATTGAAATTGTGGCAGAAAGAGGGAGAGATCTTCCTTGGACAAGGGAAGCACTTAATTGATATCTTGAAGCGATTCGGGATGGAAAACTGTAAGCCTATGTCAATGCCACTCTTGACCAGTTGGAAGAAGATTGATGCTTCTAGATCAGAGGTAGTGGACCTGACTTTATACAGATAGTTGATAGGCTCTCTTATGTATCTGGTGAATACTAGGCCAAAATTTTGTTTTGCATTGAACTCACTTAGTCAGTTTATGGTGGAACCTAAATGTGTGCACTAGATAGCTACAAAGCATGTTTTAAGATATCTCTAAGGAACAATTGATTATGGGTTGAATTATGTTCAGCAGGATGGAGTGAAGCTTGAGGGGTTTACCGATGCAGATTGGGCAGGCAGTAAAGTTGATTGGAAGAACACTTCAAGGTATAGTTTCAGTTTGGGATCAGGAGCAGTCTCT
>VDFB02143720.1:0-20246 GCA_007258455.2 Sequoia sempervirens
GATCACATTATAGCTTGCAATCAACAAGAATATAGTTGGTATCTGAAAAATTACTATTTATTATGGGCTTTGCTATCACAAATCATTTAATTGATTGTTGAATTGGCTTACTAGGAGGAGCCCCATTGTCTAAAGACACACCTTCACGACCTCCATCGTAAACAATGAAGGGAAGACAAGATATTCAACAAATGAGTAAATTAATAAAAAAAATTCTAACCTTCCATGTTTGTCTCTTTTGAAATACAAAAGATGTCTATTTTAAAAGAGAAAAAAAAATAATTTGATTATATTTTTTTTATTTCCCTTGAGTAATAATGTATGCCCAATGTGTTCAATAGTAAGAAATGTATTATCATAAGCATCGTTTAAGTTTTATATATATAGATGTAAATTGTCCTTCAGCTTATTCATGTTTGCATTCTACAAATATAGTAGTTGAATCTTATTTTCTGCCACCATATAATTTCATACTGCAACTCCAACTTCATTCACTCACTAAAGGGCTCAAAGGCACCCCATCTCAAATCTCCTTACTCTAGACACAACTATAGCACAAATAAATTTCCTTCAAGTCATTGCACTCTTTAGGTGAAACATACTCTAAGAATGGATGAGGACAACTCAAACTTGCTAGCTTCAAGTAGCAAGAATTATCTCTATGAAATTGTATGCAAGATGGAAATGAAAAAAGCACCAACAAACCTTTACAATTGTAACCACCATGAATTCTACATTATAGAATTTGGCATTATGAATGCACCAATAGAAAACTTGTAGGATATGCTATGGTAAAACACCTAATGTGTGTACTGTTGTACTAGGCATGAGTATGATATGACTCAAGTATGGCTTGAGTGTTGTATCTGATTGTATCCCTAATCTACTTTGGTACCAAAATTCACATTTGGAGCCCAACTCTCAATATATCAAAATCCTCTATGCTATTCACAGAATAATACATTACCAACCAACAGATAAATAATAAAGTCTAGCATAATAGAATCTTGTATTTCAGTTAAAAATTGAAACAACCCAAACTTCTAAAGCTTGGATACAACATAAACTCTTAAATATCAAAAATGGCTTAAGCCCAATCATGCACTATGAAATAAAAACAAAGGCTTGGGAATTTTTAGATTATATGGTAGTATAATTGCATTATATACATCATAATACATGCATAAAATGAAACTTTCCCTAATTTTTTGCTCAAGGAACTAAATCGGGAATCTAAGAGGAAAATCCTATGAACCCTTTCCCATGTTATAACCAATGTATAAAGCAATCAAGCGATGACATGGGCTCTAAGTTTCATTTTACTTCAAAAAAATTGATTTTCACCTCAAGCCTTTTGGGATTCATGATATGAACTTATGCTTCTAGGTCCATGCCAAAACAAACAATTTTCAAAGCATTTGTCAACAAAGAATAGTAAAAATCTATCAAAACCCTTACCTCTATGTTTTGAAATTGTTTTCATTGAAAGAATTCAAATTTTTTTTGTTGCTTTAGTATAAGTTGCTTGCATTTTAATCTTGTCTTTGCTATAAATCAATTAAAAAAATATCACATAAAAATTATATGTTCTTCACAGGTACTTTTTCAATATTAGACACAATATGATTGAAGCAGAACATTGGGATTCATGATATGAACTTATGGTTCTAGGTCCATGCCAAAACAAACAATTTTGGAAGCATTTGTCATCTCCACCCATAACAATTCAAATCAAGCTCTCTTTCCTTAGAAGATATAGCATTTGTCAACAAAGCATAGTAAAAATATGTCAAAACCCTTACCTCTATGTTTTGAAATTGTTTTCATTGAAAGAGTTCATAAATTTGCTATCGCTTTAGTGTAAGCTTGCTTGCATTTTAATCTTGTCTTTGCTATAAATGAATTCGAAAAAAGATCAAATAAAAATTATTTGTTCTTCACAGGTACTTTTTCAATATTAGACACAATATGATTGAAGCAGAACATTGGTAGAGAACTTTAGGTCTATCTAATATTGTAATGTCCTATGAGGTTGTTTTTTGACAAACATTAACTTTATTTTTTTACCATACATTTATATTTGTAAAACTTGGCCTTGATATGTGTATTCAATGTGCAACAATGGCTATTTCTAATTTTACACAAAATTGCTTTATTTTTACCATTTAATGTGAATCTATGTTTATCATTGGATATGGTGTGTAACATGGTGCAGTTTATGATATGTTTTTGTTAGAATTTGACTCACGGCCATTAGTAAGTTTTCCATTCCATCAGAATTTTCATTATCATGTATTTCCAAATGTACAATGAGTATATAATTTGACTCCTAACAATTCCATAATTTGGTAATGATGTTTATTTACAAAATAAAGGGATTTATTGTATAGAAGTTAGAACTATTCTCATAATTATTCTTTCCTTGTCCATGATCATCTACTATTAAATTAAGGACTTATTATAGTGTACAACTACAGTATTGTTCATTGTTGAAGGTGTTTGCACAAGAACTTTCTTTCATTATTTTAATATTCTAATGATGTGCTTTAGGGTTTGGTAGGTTCTAGGTTACCATTCATATGATATTTTCCATATTGTTGATATCATCAGGATGCTAATAGCATTCTAATATTAAGTGACTTCTATTTTAGCTCTCTAATCTACATTTTGGAGGTACACATTGCCAAACAATTTGATGCTTATATCTACAGGGGCTTCAATTGGTTCACATTTCTATATTGCAAAATTCTTTGGAATATCTATTAAGCATATTCATTATTTAAGTTGAATATCAAAATATATTTGTTGCATTGTATATTTATAGTATACACCTAAGTAATACCGAATTTTACCTTTTTGATTCATATCAATTTCAAACACAAAGTTCTTTCTTTAATGTGTAAAGAAAAATTGTTGCTAGATAATATTGTATTAGGGGATATTTAGAGGTTAACTTAGTTAATGAGAATTATCCCATGTTAAAGTGGTAGAAGCTTAGGTAAGCATGATGGGCTTACAGTTCATAAATATGAATGTACAATAAAGAGAAAATATTCAAGACTATATTTCATATTGTCTATGTGCTCCTTTTTTATTTTTTGGCATGGAGATCTTGCAAAATGATATAGTGCCTTGCTGAGAGTTTGGTGAGCTTTCTCAAGTAATGTGCCAAATAACATTAATTTTTGAGTAGTCATCTAATGTTGGTTTAGTGAAAGATAAAATATTTGATTATTTGCAATGTTTGGGCACATCTTTTCTATTCAGAGGAATCTTTAGAATCATGTGTGTTGCTTTTATTTAGGTGCTGAAAGATTTATTTGCTTCACCTTCTACATATTATGCAAATCCTAAAGTTGAATTGTCTAGTCCTCCAGTTCTCATAGGTTCTTCTATTTCATTGGTCTCAGTTGTGCAGGTTTGAAAATATTTATTCACTCTGAGGCAAGAAAATATTTAGTTTTTTGCATTTATTAGTTGTTTGGTGTTCTAATTAAAAGTCAAATACTATTTCATTTATTTCATTTTTCCTTGTTTTATTTTATTTACTGATATCAAAATTTATATTCATTGTTTCTTGCAGGCAAGAAATAATGCTCGGATTCTCATTTCTGGTTCCTTATATTTGTTTAGCAATAGGTATGTATCCATATGTATTTTATCAATCATGTTTCCTACTTTAATGCAAGACTTGAAACCCTTGTTCAACTTGCAAATGCAAGGAGCACAATGTTTGTATTTTTTGGATCAAATTTTGATGGAAACTTAATCTTGGGTTCTCTATGATATGACTCTATAACAATTGTGGAGATCTATGTTGCTTGTTCAAAGTAAAATGAACAAAGCCTTAAATAGGCTTTTGAACTGTATTTCACAGTTTTTTGTCTTAGAAAGTAAAAAATAATGTGATGATCAAAATCTAGAATGCATCCCAATGCTAGCATCACATACCTCCACTCCAATTGTTGTACAACAAATAAAAACAAAACTGTTCTTGCACACTTTGGTAGGAACTTTGCTGCTCTGTGACTCTTGTTAATTTATAGATTTTATTCCAAATTTTATTCCCAACATTAATTCATAGATTTTATTTTTGTAATATCACTCTACAATTCTTTATTGTTAAGGTTAGGGTTACAACCATAGTTATGAATAGTGTTACGACCATAGTTAAGGTTAGATAGGTCTAAGATTTATTGTAAGGATTAGAGTTAAGATTAGAGTTAAAGTTAAGGTGTGAGTTAGAGTTAGGATACTAAAAAACTATATTTAACAAAAAATACATTTCTTTTTATTCACATTAATAAAATTTACATTTATTTTTTTCAAATCTAAAAAAATAATAATTACAATAATATAAAGGCAAGTACTAACCACTATGTGGCACTTGTTAGCCTTGTTTAGATCTACTTGTGAAAGGTTTGTTGGTTTAATAGTTCCTAGAATTGTAGGATATTTCATTATCCCTACAAAATTCACCTATGTACGTAACCTTGCCCATTGGGTATGCCATATGTAGAATTAGATGAGATAGTTTTACTCAATTCAACATTTATTATTTGAACTTTTGTAGGCATAAAACATGTCTTCTAAAAATTTGAAAACAAAACTCTATTATGAAAGCCTTAGAATTTTCCATTCAGATTCATCCCATTTATCAAATAATATAAAACAATAATTATGATGCTATTTCTACAAACTATTTCTCTACATAAAATAAACATATTACTATTTAAAATACGAGAATAGTCACCACATTATGTGCTCATTATTTGATTTAGAATTTCTTTTGCCTTATTAACTACCATTAATTAATTTTTATTTTTTTCATTATTATTATTATTATTTTTTACATTTATAATATATCTTATGTACCAATCGACCAACTCGCTTAACCCATCAAATGGTGAGGAGGTTATAGATTAGTTCCTAAAAATAAATTTTGAAAAAAACGCGAAAACGTCACCTTTCCAAATTTTTTCCCGCACTCAAATACTTCGACAAGCAGCAGATTTTTAGAAGTATTCCCGTAAAATCAGTAATTCGAGTGAAGTAAGCTAAATATATGTTCTTTCTTCTTCACCTTCTTATTCCTCTGCTCCTACATGCAAATGTTATTGTATTTACGAGGCCATCCCTGTGAATCCCTCGGGAAATCCAGCGTTTCGGCTACGCCATCTCAAAATGATAAAATTTCACATTTCCACTTCGAAAATTGTATTGGAAACCCATTAACCCGCAAAACAAACAGTAGAGATAGGTGCATTCTAGGACATTTTCAGAGAATTTCAGGTAGAGTACATTTTGGATTGCACGTACGATTGTTAAGTGGTTTTTGATGTTTCTATGAAAGATTTGTGTGTTTTGTTTCAACGAGGATCGTGTGGGCATGAATATATTTTACTGGGTGCTTACTGTGGTTGTTTTATGTGTCCGCAGGATCGGTGAATACAAGATTTAACGATGTTTGGATCCAATTGTATGTATATCGATCCTTCCAATCCTATTTTAGCAATTTTGAAAAAAAATAGGGCAGCGTAGGGATGAATTTGGATGAGTTTTAGTGATTTTATATTGATTTTTTTGGGTAGATGCTTATACTTTAGCTCAATTGCTCATGCATGATAGACTTTAATGATTTTAGCATTGATAGGATAGCTTTAAATGGATTTTATGCAAAAAGGTATATTTTCTTAGTTATTTCAGGTTTTTGAAACATTTAGGCCATCTCGAAAATTAATTTGGATGGGTTTTAGGCGATAGGGAATGTATCTGTAGTGATTTTATTGTGGCAGATGCTCAGTCTGCAGCTGGGATGAGGAATTTTGTGACTTAGCCATTGGTGGGAATAACTTTACATGGATTTTATGGATGGGCTTTAAGTAATGTTACATTTTGTTTAAGTTAAACAATCAGAAAACATTATGGGGAATTTTTTTATAGATTTTAGGCAATAGCGTAAGTGCTCATAGTGAATTTATTTTGGCGGACTACAAATGCTTAGTCTGCAGTTGTTTATGCTATTTTTTCAACATGGGAATTAATTCATGCAACCTTACAGACAAAGGAGGGTGGGTTTATAGTATTTTTATTGTAGTAGATTTTTGGTTTTAGGTGGATTCTTAAATGGGGAGTTTATTGATTTAGGGATTGAATTGTTTTACACGGGGTTTGGGTGAAATTGAATGGATTAGTTGTATCCTTAATCTGGGGGAAAGTTGGTCTGTACCTGGTTTATTTGTGGATAGAGAATTTAATGATGTTTTGGCTCTGCTCATCAGTTGCTATTCTTTGTTTTTTCTGTTTTCTTGTGAACAGCATTTGGACCTGGCACTAGTCCTTTTGGTGCCCAGCCATCTTTTGGACAACAAAATACTGCAACTAATAATCCTTTTGCACCAAGGCCTTTTGGGAGTACAAGTCCTTTTGGAGCACAAACTGGAAGTACATTGTTTGGGGGCAATTCCACTGGCGTTTTTGGAGCAACACCAAGTCCCTCACCATTGGCCACTTCAACACCAGCTTTTGGTGCATCGTCTCCACCTGCTTTTGGTTCCAACTCCAGTCCATTTGGTGGTATATTTCTTACCATTTTAATTTTAAAAAGTTCGAGATTTTTTGTGATTCTAAATTATAGATTGTTTCAAAAAGTCTTCCATTTTAAAGACACTAATCTATCAAACCCTGAGCGTATCATGCTTTCTTTTGCATTCAAATTTAGGCCAATGAAATCATTGAACTGTTATTTTTATGATCAGATGTAACGCACAGAAAATTAACTCAAAATCAGACATAACAACACAGCAGATACCCTGGGAAAACCCGTCCTCTTGAGGGAGAAAAACCCAGCAACAATATATCACTTATATATTGAATATAACAAAGAATATCACCTTTACAATGAGCCGATTGGAAGGCCAATAATAAGCATCACAAACTGATGCACACACAGGAATAATATAATGCAATCTACAGATGAGAACTCAGCTTCTAACTATGCCGATCTGCCTTGAAGAATAACTCACACTTGTCTAGAATAGATGTGTATAACTGAAATGAATAAACAATGAGAGATGGTGAACATATATACACAAATGAAGGGTCGTCACCCTTCAAGATAAGTCGGCCCTTCATAGAAGATTGCACCCTTCCAATAAATTGCGTCCAATGATCAACAAGTCAGCTTCCTCATAAGTCGTGCCTCTTCAAAGGTCGAGCCATTTACATTTAACAATTGTTAACTATTATTTATCAAAGGATGTGACCAATCATAAAGACGATATCAACAATTAAATAGCCGATAGGCTATAATTTAATTGTTCTCTTATGCGTGATCTAGGCTGGAATATATGACCGATGCTGTCATGATACATCAACACTCCTTCTCAGCTAGGGAGTATACTTCTAGTTGCACAAGACATATCACCTCATCGTGATGTCTACCACTATGGCTACAACCATATATGGAAAAGATGAATATCACCTCATCGTGATATCAACCATAATGGCTACAACCATGTATGGTATGTACAAGTGTTCATCACTTATGTGATGTTGTAACCTCAACATGACGTTCACCATGGCTCTCCCAGAGGGTGAAACAGAAGTACAAGAAAATCATCACGGACTCTCTCTCGTGATGTTGTCATGGAGTCACACACATGACATCCACCATGGCTCTCCCGGAGGGTGGAAACAAGGGCTTTCACCTTAAATCCCAAAAGAGAAATGCATTAACAAGGGCTTGCACCTCAAATCTCTCTCAAAGAGAAATGCATTAAAGAGGATCATTGATATTGAGACTCTTTCTTAGCTAAGGCTGGATTCTCCACCATACCAAGCTTATTTCGAAAGTACACAAACTGTATCCTAGAGAGAGGTTTGGTGAGAATGTCTGCCATCTGCTCATCAATGCTGATATACCTCAACTGTATAGCTTTCCTCAATACCATATCTCTGATATAATGGTATTTGATCTCAACATGCTTGGTTCTATCATGAAACACAAGATTGACAAAAAGCTTCACACAACTTTGGTTATCACAATGAATGATAGTAGGCTCCATTGATTGTCCAAACAATCCTGCAAGGAGCTTACAAAGCCGCACTGCTTCTCGAGCTGCCACACAAGCTGCAATGTACTCTACCTCTGTTGTACTCAATGCTACAGATGACTGGTTCTTGCTGCACCAGGATATCATAGCAGATCCCAAACTGAAGCAACATCTAGAAGTGCTCTTCCAATCAGTGACACACCCTGCCCAATCAGAATTAGTATAGCCATGCAACTCCAGATCCACACCTAAAGAATATCTCAATCCATATCCAACTGTGCCTCGCAAGTATCTTAGGATATGTTATGCTGCAACAAGATGTATCTGCCTCGGTTCACACATGAACTGGCTAAGTGCACTCATTGCATAGCAGATATCTGGACTAGTGTTAACTAGATACATCAAGGATCCAATCAATTGCTTGTACATCGTGGGATCCACCAGGTTTGAACTAGCTGCAGCCTCCTTCAACTTATGTAGGTTGGTCTCCATAGGTGTAGACATGGATTTGCAATCCATCATACCAAACCTCTTAAGTATATCAATGGTGTACTTCCCTTGACTTAGAATCATCTCATTTGGCTTTTGCCAAACTTCTAAGCTAAGGAAGTAATGCATAAGCCCAAGGTCCTTCATTTCAAACTTAGAAGCCAACTCCTTGCATTTGAGAATGAGGTGATCTTCTCTAGTAAGAATCAAATTACCAACATACAAAACCAAAATCAATGCTTCACCATCAATTACCTTAAAATACAAATTTGAGTCAGCATCATTCTTAGAGAAGCCCAAGCGTGACAAGTAATGATCAATCCTTTCATACCATGCATGAGGAGCCTGCTTACGACTATACAAGGCCTTCTTCAGCCTGCAAACATGAGACTCTTTCCCATGTACCTCGAATCCATTAGGTTGCTCGATATAGACTTCTTCTTCGATCACACCATTCAGGAAAGCTGTCTTCACATCCATCTGATGAATCTTCCATCCTCTAGATGCAACAATGGCAATGATGGTTCTGACAGAAGTATAGCGAGCAACAGGAGCAAATGTTTCTTCATAGTCAACTCCCTCTTTTTGTGAAAACCCTCTAGCCATGAATCTTGCCTTGTACTTCTCAATGCTCCCATCAACTGCATGCTTGATCGGAAGAGCCATTTTGAAGATACCACAGATTTTCCTTCGGGTCTAGGAACAATGTCCCAAACATCATTCAAATTGACTGATACTCCTCTATCATAGCATCTCTCCAAACCTATTGACTAGAAGCTTCCTCAACACTGGAAGGCTTGGACTCAATAATCTGACTCATCAAAGCAACATAACTGGAGAACTTATGCGATCTCTTACTTTCTCTGAAGGTACCTCTTGAAGCTGCAAACCTTTCTGCCTCCTACATTGTTTGCCTAGCCCATAGAGGTCTCTTTTTCCCAATCACAATATCGGTAGGCCCATCAGTAGGTTCCAAGGGCTCAATTGGATCATCATCTTCTTTTGGTTCTGAAGTCTCCCTCTGAATCTCAGGAGCATGGTCAACTTCCATATCCTAAGGAGACTCTTCATTATCAATCTCCATGTGAGTGCCCTTGGATCTTTTGAATGCAACATCTTCCTCAAATGTGACATCCCTACTGATCTCGATCAACTTCGACCTGGAATGTAGATTCTATAGGCTTTTGATGTCTCACTGTAACCTACAAATATCCCCTTCTTTCTAGAAGGCTCCAACTTTGTTCACTTTTCCTTCGGAATATGAACATAAAGTGGACATCCAAAGATCCTCAAATGACTCACCTCTGGCTTCTTCCTAGTAAAGGCTTCTTTAGGAGTCATGTTCTCTAGGATTCGGTGAGGACTTTTATTCTGAACATAGACTGCTATCCTAGATGCTTCTGCCCATAGGAAGGTTCGCAGATCCTGGTCATGAATCATGGCTTTTGTTGCTTCCATGATTGATCGTTCTTCCTCTCTGCAACACCGTTCTGTTGAGGATTATAAGGAACATTGAATTCCCTCTTAATCCCAGCTTCAATGCAATAGTTCCGAAGGCTTCCGGAGCTATACTCTCCTCCATTATTGGATCTTAGGACTTTGATCTTCTTCCCGGACAAATTCTCCACCCGAGCTTTGAATTCCTTGAACCTTTCTAATACTTCCTCAAATTCTTTAGATTTCAAGAAATAAATCCAAGTCTTTCTAGAGTAGTCATCAATAAACAAAATGTAATACAAGAAACCACTCGAAGAAGCAACATACATTGGACCACATAAATCAGAATGAATGAGATCTAGAATACATTTAGATCTATTTTCTCTACTATGAAATGGACCTTTAGTATTCTTACCCATAGTGCAACCTTTGCAAATACCTTCGTGCTCTTGGTTGAACTTTGGAAGTCTCGTGACCATCTTCTCCATGATAGGTAGAGCTTAGAAGTGAAGGTCAGCCAATCTTCGATGCCAAAGATCACACAAGATTGAAGAATCATGTACTAAAGCTTGAAGTGGACGAGTGCATAGCCTGTAGAGACTCTCATTTCTAACTCCAATCACTCGAGCAGTCTTGAAGTTGGAGTTCTTCGTCCACACAAGAACTTTTCCCTTAGAGAATGCAACTTGGTAACCCTTGTCTTCCAAGGCTTAAATAGAAACAAGGTTTCGCTTGATGCCTGGAACATATAGAACATCGCACAACTGAAGAGTAATGCCAAAATCCAAGTGGAGAGTGGAGGTCCCAATTCCTTTCACTGAGTAACTAGCATCATCTCCAATAATAACTTGTTCACTAGAATCTCTCTCCACCAAATTTGTTAGATGCTCCTTGAATTTGGTAATGTGGCGAGATGCACCACTATCAATCAACCAAGTGTTGGTGTTGGTAGTAACATTGCTTGACAATGCCAAATAGAATAAGTACTCACATGAATCCTTCTGCGGGGAGACATCATCAACATCTACAATGGTGGCTTGCTGCTTAGGCCTAGTTGGACAATGCTTGGCAAAGTGACCATACTTGTCACATCTAAAGCATTGGACTTTGGAGAGGCCCCTCTTCTTCTTGAATGCGGAAGCACCATCAGCTCCATTATCTCTACTCCTCTTGAAGTGTCCTTTCTTCCCATTTTTGCCTTTCTTCTTCGATGATTGAGAGGCGAGAACATGAATGTCTTCATTGGTGTGGCTTTGACCAACTCCTCTAGCAGCCAATCTAGACTTCTCTTGAATGCAATCCACTCTCAATCAATCAAACTTCGGAAGCTTTGATCTTGCACTGATTCCTTGAATGTAGGACTCCCATAATGAAGGAAGACCATTAAGAGCAAGCATGGTCAAGTCCTTGTCATCTATCACATGACCAATTGTAGAGAGTTGATCTCTCAACTCCGAAATCTTCATGAAGTAAGCAATAACCGTTTCTCCTTTCGTCATCTTCACATGATGTAGTTGTTGCTTCAGTGCAAGAGTCCGACTAGTGTTGTTGATTTTGTACATCTCCTCCAAGGTTTTGAACACGTCTCTTGCTGTCTTCAACTTGGAGACAATAGGAATGATATGATCTTTCACGGAATCAACTAGCATCTTCTTTGCCTTGATGTCTTTCTTCCTCCATTGAACTTTCTTTTCCTCCTCCATAGGTTCGGGAACTTTTCTCTCCACGAACTCAACCAATTTGTTTTCCTCCAAAGTGAGCATAATTCTAAATCTCCATGAAGTGAAGTTTTATGCTCCTTTGAATCTATCCTCAATCTTAAGACCGTTCACCATCTTGACGAAGAGATAGAGATAGACAATAATGAGAAAGAGAAAAGAATATCGCTGCAATAATAAATCTGATCATGATCTTCTTCACACCCGCTCTGATACCATGTTAGTTTTATGATTAGATGTAATGCACAGAAAATTAATTCAAAATCAGACACAATAACACAGCAAATACCTTGGGAAAACCCTCCTCTTGAGGGAGAAAAACCCAGCAACAATATATCACTTATATATTGAATATAACAAAGAATATCGCCTTTACAATGAGCCGATTGGAAGGCCAATAATAAGCATCACAAACTGATGCACACACAGGAATAATATAATACAATCTACAGATGAGAACTCAGTGTCTAACTATGCCAATCTGCCTTGAAGAATAACTCGCACTTGTCTAGAATAGATGTGTATAACTAAAATGAATAAACAATGAGAGATGGCGAACATATATACACAAATGAAAGGTCGTCACCCTTCAGGATAAGTCGACCCTTCATAGAAGATTGCACCCTTCCAATAAATCACGTCCAATGATCAACAAGTCGGCCTCCTCATAAGTTGTGCCTCTTCAAGGGTCAAGCCATTTACATTTAACAATTGTTAACTATTATTTATCAAAGGACGTGGCCAATCATAAAGGCAATCTCAACAATTAAATAGCCGATAGGCTATAATTTAATTGTTCTCTTATGCGCGATCTGGGCTGGAATATATGACTTACGCTGTCATGATACATCAACATGAACAACATTTGCAGTTGAGAATTCTTGTCTGTCTCTTAATCCTTGGCTAGGACAAATCCTTTTGGTGTGTATTTAGGTAACCAAACAAACTACTTGACTTTTGCAGTTTACATCTATGTTGATTCTTCTTGCAACTGAGTTTAATTTCTAGCTTACCTGCCCTTCACCAACTGGTACATGCTTCCTACTGGTCTTTCTCTGCAGCCACAAATTGGACTTTTATCATCCTTTTTTAGCATGTATTGGCATTTGAGTTTTGATTTCCTTGGTAAAAATTAAATGCCTCACAAGTCACAATTCCTTCCACCTTACTAATGAAAGAGAGCAAGTGGTGTAACCTTCAAATGTTGTCTTCAATTGTTATGTATTTCTTCACTCGTAACAAAATCCAGTAAGCTATAGGACTACTCAATTCGTTTCCTTTCATTCATTTTTTAACATATACTGGAAAAAGCAGGAACACTGGTAAATGCTTATTTGGAAGTTGTTGATGAAAACTCATATCAGCTTCTTTATGGTTTTAATGTTCTTTTACATATGAGCGGAGTATAAAATGAACAAAACTTTTAGGATGGTAACCTTGTTAGATTCAAGAAACTCTGTCTTGTCTATTTCTTTACCTATCTTGGATACAACAAAGGTGTCATTAATGGTTGAAATTATGTATGTAATGTCCCCTTTTGGGTATACTTAGATTTTGCCGTACAATCACAATTTCAACCAATAATGACACCTTTGTTGTATCCAAGATAGGTAAATAAATAGACAAGACAGAGTTTCTTGAATCTAACGATACGTTACACCACCCTTCTGAAGCAGGTGAAGAATGAGCATTTGGTACACCGAAAATCAAACTCAATCTTCAATAGCAAAAAGGATAAAGACCTGTGCTAATTAGCTAGAGAGGTAAACTTTCCGGTGCAGAAGAATCTGGCCAAACTGCGAAACAATTTGTTTATTGCAATACACACCAAAGGGTGACCAGCAAATGTTCGCTGACCGATATCATCGACGATGTCGACAGCAAATCATGAATCAAAACAATTAAATTATAGCCTATCGGCTATTATTTTTCCGTACAATCACAATTTCAAAGTAATAACTAATAAGTATATCTTATTAAATTACAACTTCCAATAAACTTTGATTTTAAATCTGCAATAATGTTAGCCAACAATTCATAAACAATTAGTTGATCATTTGTACTGTTTGAAACATCTTTTAAATTATTTGACATACATAAGGTTCATTGATATTAAAACAGATAAGTAACTATCAACATGGATTCAAAGTTATTATCCACTCTAATAATCAACCATTGGGAAGATCAGAGATGAAGCCGCAATAGGATGCCAGTTGCATTTCTTCTTCTAAGCCCAAGGGTGGATAGGCAATCCCCTTGGCCCACTAATGGCAGAGACTTTAGTCATCCATTATGGGTTGTTTACTTAGCATGAAATCTCATAACCGCTATCCCCCTTGTACTTTTGTCTCCTCTTCCAATGATCGATTATAGAGGCATAAATAAAATGGGAGTTTAAACATAATAGGGATTGGATGGGAAACATTATAAGTCTGCCTGAAGCTATCCCAGCTAAGCCCAAGAGCGGATATACCATCTCTTGATCCCAAGTGGCAGACCTCCAGTCATCCACATGGAGTGGTCTACTTAGTGGGTAAACTTGTATCTGCATTCCCTATCCATGCTGCCTTATCCAATCCCATAGAGATTAATAAACATATCATCATCCACAATATACATTATAGTGTATACACAATGCATTTCTAAAATATAAACTGCTATATTCTAAAATGCAGATATATTAACGATTGTTGACTTTTTCCCTTGTTTGCTGTGTAGATAAGTATGTTGATCTGCTTCAATTGCCTTCTTGTTTGATCTGTTCTTAACATTCAGAAGATATTGCTTAGAGTAAATCAAATGAATAAGAAAAAATCATAATTACTTATAAGGCTCAATAATTGTTGCAAGCATCATTATTGCATAATTGTATATAATTCACATATATAGATATTCTATATATATATGTATATTTTATAATTATTTCTAATCACTATTGCATGATCATCTATATGTATATAATTTATACATATGTATATATTTATAATTATATTAAAAGTTACTTCCCTTGTTAATGATTTTTCATTTGCTTTCATATATTCCCCATTGAACTATCTTCTTCACACATGCCTCTTGATGTCTGCTCTAATTCCAAATGATATTCTATTTCTTTCAATCCATAGTTCCACAGGGTTTCCTGATGGGGGGGCATGGGGATGTGGGGATGAGTTTTGGGGACGGGGGGGCCAAGGGCCTAAGTTTGGGGATGGTGGGGTGGTGGCATGGCGCTGAAATACATAGAGTACTTGAAAAAATAATTATTAAAACATGTATAAGAATTATACATGTTGGAGACAACTAGGAGTCCCCTAGACGTCTTGAGGACACCTCGATGTTTTTGAAATCCTAGCGGCTTCTTCGAGACGATGACACTAGTGGTGGGATGATGGCACTAGTTGTGGCTTGGTGGGGGGACATCCTCCCCAAGTCCCCAAGTCTTTGAGACGGGGCGTCTAGGAAACACAGGATTTTTTTTTTGGGGGGGGGGACGTGTCCCCGTGGAACACTGTTTCGATCTGCTATTGTATTCATATTTCTTATTTATTTCCATTCTATCCTTCTTTCCAATCTGCTGCGTTATCCATATTTTTCATTTCCTTCCTCTTGATTTGCTCATACACTCCTTATCCATAGAAATTTCCTCCTGTTCCTTTTGACATATCTCTAATGTTCCCTTTATCCCACTCACCTTCATGCCTCTTCATTGAGAGGATGTGATCTCTCCCAAAGGATATGACCTCTACAAGAGAGACATCCCTTTAGAACCCAGCGCTGCCTTATATTAATCATTGCATTGACTATTCAATCTGCTATTGTATTCATATTTCTTATTTATTTCCATTCTATCCTTCTTTCCAATCTGCTGCATTATCCATATTTTTCATTTCCTTCCTCTTGATTTGCTCATACACTCCTTATCCATAGAAATCTCCTCCTATTCCTTTTGACATATCTCTAATGTTCCCTTTATCCCACTCACCTTCATACCTCTTCATTGAGACGATGTGATCTCTCCCAAAGGATATGACCTCTACAAGAGAGACATCCCTTTAGAACCCAGCGCTGCCTTATATTAATCATTGCATTGACTAATCGTTGTCTTGACTAATATATAGCTATTAATTTAATTGTTGTGTTGCCTTATATGGAATCACAGCCCATCCTTCTAGTAATCGCTGCTGTCCTTTCTCATATTAAATCACTGCTGTTCTTTGGATCAATATTACACCTATGACACACTTATTTGTATGCTTTGTTATTAATTTGAGCCCTGTTATTTTCATAGAGGATAACTGTTGTCTTCCACTTCTTATTAACTCTTGTCTTGGGCGAATATATATATATGTATGTGTGTGTGTGTGTGTGTGTGTGTGTGTGATAAAGATGGTCGGCCAGAATCCGAGTGGTATGAAGATTAGATAATAATCCTTATACTGGTCGGTCAAGAATTGGTGTTGCAATTTGTGGGGGCATGACAATCTACCCTGCCCAAGATTGCTTGTCCTCAAGCAATCATGAACTAAGATTTGTAAATTTAAATATTGCCCCTTTTTGTGATGATATTAGCTTCAGTTGTGATACTTTAATAAGAATTGGAATTTCTAAACCAAGTAATGATTATTTGTGTTATGTTTGACTCTATGTCCCTGGAGAGTAGCTGTTAATATACTTGCCTCAACTTACTACCGAGAAGGTTAATACCATCCTCTAAGTTTGACAACAATCTATTGTCTAATGTTCTTCTAACTTATGTATTATTTTCCACCAACTCTCAACAAAGCCGAGTTTGGATTTGCCAAGACTCATTTCATTGCCACAAAGATCCTTTGTGTAAAGTCAATTTCATAATTGAGAAAAAAGATTTAGGTGTCCTTTACTACATGTTGTATCCTTTCTCTCTAAGCAATTAAATGACGATTTCCTGTAGGTAAAGTACCACTTCATTTCGCATTTAAACCAAGTTTTGAGCTGAGTTCGTTTCTAATGCAGTTGTAATACAAAATAGCCTAAAACATCTTCCAATGACATACATTCTCTTATTTCATTGACTTATATGTTATAACATTCTAGGTATATATTCTCTAGATAATCTCAAGTAAGTCAACAAAATGAAAGATGTATAATAGTTTAGTGTTCCTAGCAAGCAATAGAAGGATTTTACCTAATATCCAATTCTTGTCCCATCTTTTGAAACAATCGGAGGTTTTCACTCCTCTTTGACATATCCTCATGTCTGGTATTAAATTTATTTTCATATCTTGGGAAAGTATTGTTTTATTTCGCCTAATTCATTTAAACAATATCAATTTATTCCAAGGTTTGAAAGGTGAGAATGATCCCGGGGTTTGTGGGTTATGGACCCATAACGTAACTTATCATAGGCTTATAATTTTGTTGTAGCTTGATTTGTACCAAATTTATCTTAGATACCTAATATGATGTCCTTGACCTTAAATCATGGATATAGAACAAGAAAAATGACTTAGGAGAAGAAGAGCCTAGGATGAAATTATCTCAAGTATTTTCTATATCTCTAGCACCTAAAGAGTTGAGCTATCTTCATATTGTGTTTGGCATGGATGGATGTTTATTTATTTTTTTGTGTACAAATGTTGTTAATGAAGAGAATTGGAGCCTTTTCAGCAATTTAAGAGATCTCAAGGATTGTGATTGTTGTGGAACATGCTTGAGTAAAGCAATAGGTGAGCTTCTAGAGACATTAGACTTTTAAAGCAACCTTTGGCAGTTTTCCACATATTAATATGAGCATGGCACACATCTATGATCTTAATGGTGATGTTTAATGTTGGTCTTCTCTCACCCTCACCCAAGATGCAAAGCAAGGAACATTATGGTGTTACACTATAAGTGATATTATCTGCTTTAGTAAAATAATTCTCTTTTCCCTAATTACAATAGAAGCTATAGATGGAATAACTATGTTATGTATAGGAGGTACGAGTATACCCTATGGTAATGCTTATCATAAAACAAACACTTTATGATGTTAGGAATACGTTTACTGAATCCTAATTGTTTGTGTGAAAGTTGTACCTTAACACAATTTATGATTTTGACTGTTCAAGAAGCTTGACATAGTGGCAAATCATGTACAATCATGCTTAGTTAGGTTTTGATACTTTGGCATATGCTAGTGGTGGGGTGAATCCATTGGATAGATTTATTCCTAAATATTTATTTCTTGAAGGAGTCACCACCCTTCACAATAAATGAGTCACCACCCTTCATTATAAAAGTGTTGTGTCTTTCACATTTGAAAGGCCACAACTTTTTTCCTTTGAAGAGTCGCAACCTTTTGTTTGAAGAGTCACAACATTCCTCACATCATCACTATTTGTGAGGACCTAAATTGATTCATTTGTAAAATTGCTTAAGGTTCTATTCTCAATTGAATTCTTCAATGATGTTATGGATGTCTTTTTCAAATGAAGTGCTCTCCCTTTTATATCACAAGTTTGAGGGAGTCACACCTTTCAGTTCAATAGTTACAACTCTTTGTCATTGCATTTGGATACTAATAAAAATTCAATTTTAAATAAGATAATTTTTTAGTGCTTCTCAACCCAAGAAGCATTTTGACAGACTATGTTTTTAACACTTTCATAATTTTTAAGCATAAAGTAATTATAAACATACATGGATTAATCTTGTTGAAGACACATCCGACATGAAGCAAACACGTAGATACACATAAGGCACGAAGCGTGCACATAAAGACACAAAGTCATGAAGTATACACATGAATACATGTAAGTCACAAAGTATATACTACATGAATACATGTAAGTCATAAGTTGCATGAATACATGTAGATCACGAAGTATACATATGAATACATGAAGTCACAAAGTATACATGTAAATACACAAAATCACAAAGTATACACATGAATACATGTAAGTTGCAAAGTATACACTTGAATACATGTAAGTCACAATTATACTCATGGATACACGCAAGTCGCAAAGTATACATGTAAGTTGCATGAATACACCTAAGTCATGAATTATACACGAGTACATGTAAGTCACAAAGTATTTGTTGGAATATTTTGTCATTGATATCAAGGTTGAGCTGTGTGCTTATGTGCTTGAGCTGAGTGGCTGTCTACTTGAGCTGCCTGGGTGTTTGTTTGAGCTACCTGGCTGTATGATTTAGCTGGTTGCTTGTCTACATCAGCTTGTTGTTAGCCTACTTGTCAGCTGTTTGAAAAGTCTTTGAAAGGTCAAAGAATCAGATTTTTAAGTGTCTTTTAAGAATGGCTTTTAAGGATGCAATTTACTTTTGTAGGAGAATTTCGATGTCTTTTGAATACATCGAGGCAGTGATTGAATTTAATATTTTAATCATATTTCATGGGGCATCTAAAAGTATATCATATCCTTGTCTTTATTTGTGGACGGCTTCATATATTTGCATCAGATGTTATTCCTAGTTAAATTGAGTGTATGGCGTTTAAGAAGATTTTATTTATTGGAAGAGCAAATATTTTATGTTGAGACGGCTTTGATATTTTCTTCAGAAGGCTCGTTACATTGAATTTATAAATGGTGATGGAAATTTTAGACAGTAGTATATTCTGAAAGAAGGGAATTCAATTTAAATGAGTCTATGTGTTTTTGGTGGGAGTCGTGAATCTTAAAATAGACCCCCTCCTGTTCATTATCAACTAGGTGAAATTGAGTCTATGATGGAATTTGCATCTGTGGTTAATAGTCGTCACTTTGAGCATTGAGCTATGAAGCATACATTGAAGTCAATAAAAAGGGGACGTCTTCTATACTTGGTGTAGCGACGACTCTATATTAATGCCGTTCGAGTTATTTTTTGCAATCTTTGCAACAACAAAATTGGCGTATTGAATGGAGTTGTGAAAAATAATGAGATTCAGTTGGAATTATAAAGGCATATTTTTATCGGGCGGTTGTATATGTGTTAAAAATATATATCATAGATGGTTTGAGTAGGGGCAGCTTGAGTTTTTAATAAGACTCTTCATTATCTCCAAGCGGTGTTAAATCTTGCAGAGACATGATGATTTGGCAGAGACGTGGATTAATTGCTCTTACCGTTTTGTGTGGGCTTCTTTTGTATCGCATCAAATATTTCTTTGAGTGGCTCTTTTATTATTTCTACAACTCTTTAATCCTTGTTGGTGGGTTAATTTCTCTGATGGCTACAAGGGATGAATGGTTATGTTTTGTAATGTTTGGTGTGCAAGAATTATATTGAGCTGACCAAGAGTGTCAGAAGTTGTTAATTTCCGAATGACGCAGCTAAATTAAAGACCTTCAGAATATTGCATTCACTTAGTTTTAAAGAGTCAAATATTTTGTAGGAGGTTGAGTGTATTGAAGGTCTTTGGTTTGTTCGGAGGAAATCACTCAGACTATATTTGAGCTAGCTCTTCTCACAATCTTTTAATATGTGCGACTACTCCTCTTTATGAATGTTAGAGGCTTGGTGCAGCGACGATTTAATATCTTAAAGTCGTGGTTCTCAGGAATTTTTTTAATGAGGCTTTGCA
>VDFB02143720.1:20346-36537 GCA_007258455.2 Sequoia sempervirens
TGTCTGATTTTGAGTTAATTTTCAGTACATTACATCTGATCATAAAATAACAGTTCAATGATTTTCATTGGCCTAGAATTTGAATGCAAAGCATATTACGCTAGGGGTTTGATAGATTAGTGTCTTTAAAATGGAAGACTTTTTTGAAACAATCTATAATTTGAATCACAAAATATCTCGAACTTTTTAAAATTAAAATGGTAAAAAACACCAAATGGACTGGAGTTGGAACCAAAAGCAGGTGGAGACGATGCACCAAAAGCTGGTGTTGAAGTGGCCAATGGTGAGGGACTTGGTGTTGCTCCAAAAACGCCAGTGGAATTGCCCCCAAACAATGTACTTCCAGTTTGTGCTCCAAAAGGACTTGTACTCCCAAAAGGCCTTGGTGCAAAAGGATTATTAGTTGCAGTATTTTGTTGTCCAAAAGATGGCTGGGCACCAAAAGGACTAGTGCCAGGTCCAAATGCTGTTCACAAGAAAACAGAAAAAACAAAGAATAGCAACTGATGAGCAGAGCCAAAACATCATTAAATTCTCTATCCACAAATAAACCAGGTACAGACCAACTTTCCCCCAGATTAAGGATACAACTAATCCATTCAATTTCACCCAAACCCCGTGTAAAACAATTCAATCCCTAAATCAATGAGCTCTACATTTAAGAATCCCACCTAAAACCAAAATCACTACAATAAAAATACTATAAACCACCCTCCTTGCAATACTAGCAAGGTTGCATGAATTAGATTCCATGTGTTAGAAAAATACGCATAAACAGCTGCAGACTAAGCATTTTGCACTCCACCAAAATAAATTCACTACCAAGGCACTTTACACTTCTTACCTAAAATCTATAAAAAATTCCCCATAATGTTTTCCCAATTGTTTTACTTAAACAAAATGTAACATTGCCAAGCCCATCCATAAAATCCATAGGATTATTCCCACCAATGGCTAAGTCACAAAATTCCTCATCCCAGCTGCAGACTGAGCATCTGCCACAATAAAATCACTACAGATACATTCCCTATCGCCTAAAACCCATCCAAATTAATTTTCGAGATGGCCTAAATGTTTCAAAAACCTGAAATAACTAAGAAAATATACCTTTTTGCATAAAATCCATTTAAAGCTATCCTATCAATGCTAAAATCATTAAACTCATCATGCATGAGCAATTGAGCTAAAGTATAAGCATCTACCCAAAAAAATCAATATAAAATCACTAAAACTCATCCAAATTCATCCCTACGCTGCCCTATTTTTTTTCAAAATTGCTAAAATAGGATTGGAAGGATCGAGATACATACAATTGGATCCAAACATCGTTAAATCTTGTATTCACCGATCCTGCGGACACATAAAACAACCACAGTAAGCACCCAGTAAAATATATTCATGCCCACACGATCCTCGTTGAAACAAAACACACAAATCTTTCATAGAAACATCAAAAACCACTTAACAATCGTACATACAATCCAAAATGTACTCTACCTGAAATTCTCTGAAAATGTCCTAGAATGCACCGATCTCTACTGTTTGTTTTGCGGATTAATGGGTTTCCAATACAATTTTTGAAGTGGAAATGTGAAATTTTATCATTTTAAGATGGCGTAGCCGAAACGCTGGATTTCCCGAGGGATTCACAGGGATGGCCTCGTAAATACAATAACATTTGCATGTAGGAGCAGAGGAATAAGAAGGTGAAGAAGAAAGAACGTATATTTAGCTTACTTACTCGAGTTACTGTTTTTACGGGAATACTTCTAAAAATCTGCTGCTTGTCGAAGTATTTGAGTGCGGGAAAAAATTTGGAAAGGTGACGTTTTCGGGTTTTTTTTAAATTTTATTTTAGGAACTAATCTATAACCTCCTCATTTGATGGGTTAAGTGAGTTGGTCGATTACATAAGATATATTATAAATGTAAAAAATAATAATAATAATGAAAAAAATAAAAATTAATTAATGGTAGTTAATAAGGTAAAAAAATTCTAAATCAAATAATGAGCACATAATGTGGTGACTATTCTCATTATTTTAAATAGCAATATGTTTATTTTATGTAGAGAAATAGTTTATAGAAATAGCATCATAATATTATTTTTATACTATTTGATAAATGGGATGAATCTAAATGGGAAATTCTCCAAGGCTTTCATAATAGAGTCTTGTTTTCAAAATTTTAGAAGGCATGTTTTATGCCTAAAATTGTACCAATAATAAATGTTGAATTGAGTAAATTTATCTCATCTAATGCTACATGAGGCATACCTAATGGGCAAGGTTATGTACATGGGTGAATTTTGTAGGAATAATGAAATATCCTACAATTCTAGGAACTATTAAACCAACAAACCTTTCACAAGTAGATCTAAACAAGGCTAACAAGTGCCACATAGTGGTTAGTACTTGCTTTATATTATTGTAATTATTGTTTTTTCAGGTTTGAAAAAAATAAATGTAAATTTTATTAATGTGAATAAAAATAAATGTATTTTTTGTTAAATATAGTTTTTTAGTATCCTAACTCTAACTCACACCTTAACTCTAACTCTAATCTTAACTCTAATCCTAACAATAAATTTTAGACCTATCTAACCTTAACTATGGTCGTAACACTATTCATAACTATGGTTGTAACCCTAACCTTAACAATAAAGAATTGTAGAGTGATATTACAAAAATAAAATCTATGAATTAATGTTGGGAATAAAATTTGGAATAAAATCTATAAATTAACAAGAGTCGCATAGAGCAAATTTCATACCAAAGTGTGCAAGAATAGTTTTGTTTTTATTTGTTGTGCAACAATTGGAGTGGAGGTAAGTGATGCTAGCATTGGGATGCATTCTAGATTTTGATCATCACATTATTTTTTACTTTCTAAGACAAAAATCTATGAAATATAGTTTAGAAGCCTATTTAAGGCTTTGTTCATTTTACTTTGAACAAGCAACATAGATCTCCACAATTTTTATAGAGTCATATCATAGAGAACCCAAGATTAAGTTTCCTTCAAAATTTGATCCAAAAAATACAAACATTGTGCTCCTTGCATTTGCAAGTTGAACAAGGGTTTCAAGTCCTGCATTAAAGTAGGAAACATGATTAATAAAATACATGTGGATACATACTTATTGCTAAACCAATATAAGGAACCAAAAATGAGAATCCGAGCATTATTTCTTGCCTACAAGAAGCAATGAATATAAATTTTGATATCAGTAAATAAAATAAAATAAGGAAAAATGAAATAAATGAAATAGTATTTGACTTTTAATTAGAACACCAAACAACTAATAAATGCAAAAAACTAAATATTTTCTTGCCTCATAGTGAATAAATATTTTCAAACCTGCACAACTAAGACCAATGAAATAGAAGAGCCTATGAGAACTAGAGGACTAGACAATTCAGCTTTAGGATTTGCAGAATATGTAGAAGGTGAAGCAAATAAATCTTTCAGCACCTAAATAAATGCAACACACATGATTCTAAAGATGCCTCTGAATAGAAAAGATGTGCCCAAACATTGAAAATACTCAAATATTTTATCTTTCACTAAACCAACATTAGATGACTACTCAAAAATTAATGTTATTTGGCACATTACTTGAGAAAGCTCACCAAACTCTCAGCAAGGTACAATATCATTTTGCAAGATCTCCATGCCAAAAAGTAAAAAAGGAGTAGATAGGCAATATGAAATACAGTCTTGAATATTTTCTCTTTACTGTACATTCATATTTATGAAATGTAAGCCCATCATTCCTACCTAAGCTTCTACCACTTTAACATGGGAGAATTCTCATTAACTAAGTTAACCTCTAAATATCTCCTAATACAATGATATCTAGCAACAATTTGTCTTTATACATTAAAGAAAGAACTTTGTGTTTGAAATTGATATGAATCAAAAAGGTAAAAATCGGTATTACTTAGGTGTATACTGTAAATATACAATGGAACAAATATATTTTGATATTCAACTTAAATAATGAATATGCTTAATAGATATTCCAAAGAATTTTGCAATATAGAAATGTGAACTAATTGAAGCCCTTGTAGATATAAGCATCAAATTGTTTGGCAATGTGTACCTCCAAAATGTAGAAGAGAGAGCTAAAATAGAAGTCATTTAATATTAGAATGCTATTAGCATCTTGATGATATCAACAGTATGGAAAATATCAGATGAATGGTAACCTAGAACCTACCAAACCCTAAAGCACATCATTAGAAACTGAAATAATGAAAGAAAATTCTTGTGCAGACACCTTCAACAATGAACAATACTATAGTTGTACACTATAATAAGTCCTTAATTTAATAGTAGATGATCATAGACAAGGAAAGAATAATTATGAGAATTGTTCTAACTTATATACAATAAATCCCTTTAGTTTGTAAATAAACATCATTACCAAGTTATGGAATTGTTACGAGTCAAATTATATACTCATTCTACATTTGGAAATACATGATAATGAAAATTTTGATGGAATGGAAAACTTACTAATGGCCGTGAGTCAAATTCTAACAAAAACATATCATAAACTGCACCATGTTACACACCATGTCCAATGATAAACATAGATTCACATTAAATGGTAAAAATAAAGCAATTTTGTGTAAAATTAGAAATAGCCATTGTTGCACATTGAATACACATATCAAGGCCAAGTTTTACAAATATAAATGTATGGTAAAAAATAAAGTTAATGTTTGTCAAAAAAAAAAATCTCATAGGACATTACAATATTAAATAGACTTGAAATTCTCTACCAATGTTCTGCTTCAATCATATTGTGTCTAATATTGAAAAAGTACCTGTGAAGAACAAATAATTTTTATTTGATCTTTTTTCGAATTCATTTATAGCAAAGACAAGATTAAAATGCAAGCAAGCTTACAATAAAGCAATAGCAAATTTATGAACTCCTCAATGAAAACAATTTCAAAACATAGAGGTAAGGGTTTTGACATATTTTTACTATGCTTTATTGACAAATGCTATATCTTCTAAGGAAAGAGAGCTTTATTTGAATTGTTATGGGTGGAGATGACAAATGCTTCCAAAATTGTTTGTTTTGGCATGGACCTAGAACCATAATTTCATATCATGAATCCCAACGTTCTGTTTCAATCATATTGTGTCTAATATTGAACAAGTACCTGTGAAGAACATATATTTTTTATGTGATATTTTTTTAATTGATTTATAGCAAAGACAAGATTAAAATGTAAGCAAGCTTATATACTAAAGCAACAAAAAAAAATTGAATTCTTTCAATGAAAACAATTTCAAAACATAGAGGTAAGGGTTTTGATAGATTTTTACTATTCTTTGTTGACAAATGCTTTGAAAATTGTTTGTTTTGGCATGGACGTAGAAGCATAAGTTCATATCATGAATCCCAAAAGGCTTGAGGTGAAAATCAAGTTATGTGAAGTAAAATGAAACTCAGAGCCCATGTCATCGCCTGATTGCTTTATACATTGGTTATAACATGGGAAAGGGTTCATAGGATTTTCCTCTTAGATTCTTGATTCAGTTCCTTACTTGAGCAAAAAAATAGGGAAAGTTTCATTCTATGCATGTATTATGATGTATATAATGAAATTATACTACCATATAATCTAAAAATTCCCAAGCCTTTGTTTTTATTTCATAGTGCATGATTGGGCTTAAGGCATTTTTAATATTTAAGAGTTTATGTTGTATCCAAGCTTTAGAAGTTTGGGTTGTTTCATTTTTTAATTGAAATACAAGATTCTATTATGCTAGACTTTATTATTTATCTGTTGGTTGGTAATGTATTATTCTGTGAATAGCATAGAGGATTTTGATATATTGAGAGTTGGGCTCCAAATGTGGATTTTGGTATTGAAGTAGATCAGGAATACAATCAGATACAACACTCAAGCCATACTTGAGTCATATCATACTCATACCTAGTACAACAATACACACGTTAGGTGTTTTACCATAGCATATCCTACAAGTTTTCTATTGGTGCATTCATAATGCCAAATTCTGTAATGTAGAATTCATGGTGGTTACAATTTTAAAGGTTTGTTGGTGATTTTTTCATTTCCATCTTGCATACAATTTCATAGAGATAATTCTTGCTACTTGAAGCTAGCAAGTTTGAGTTGTCCTCATCCATTCTTAGAGTATGTTTCACCTGAAGAGTGCAATGAGTTGAAGGAAATTTGTGCTACAATTGTGTCTAGAGTAAGGAGATTTGAGATGGGGTGCCTTTGAGCCCTTTAGTGAGTGAATGAAGTTGGAGTTGCAGTATGAAACTGTACGGTGGCGGAAAATAAGATTCAACTACTAGATTTGTAGAATGCAAACATGAATAAGTCGAAGGGAAATTGACATCTATATATATAAAACTTAAACGATGCTTATGATAATACATTTCTTACTATTGAACACCTTGGGCATACATTATTACTCAAGGGAAATAACAAAAAATATAATCAAATTATTTATGTTTTTCTCATTTAAAATAGACATCTTTTGTATTTCAAAAGAGACAAACATGGAAGGTTATAAAATTTTTTATTAATTTACTCATTTCTTGAATATCTTTTCTTCCCTTCATTGTTTACGATGGAGGTCATGAAGATGTGTCTTTGGGCAATGGGGCTCCTCCTAGTAAGCTAATTCAACAATCAATTAAATGATTTATGATAGCAAAGCCCATAATCAACAGTAGTTTTTCAGATACCAACTATATTCTTGTTGATTGCAACCTATACTGTGATCTGGTTTATTGTGTATGTATTAGCTACTCTTGTTGAAAAAGCATTCACAATGGCATGTTTGGATAATTATTTTTAACATATTTCCAATGAAATTTTATCCGTCTTGAAAAAAAATTGCCTACTCTAAGAATGCAAACTAGCCCAATCCTACTTAACACTATGGAGCTTATATATATCTATAAATAAAATTTAACATGCATGATGTGATAGTATAATTTAAGGCTTGTGAACATGCTTTAAATGTTGAACCTTAGATGCTTGAAGCACCTCTTTCTCAATGGTCTCCTTAGCAAATTTTCAGATTGATATAGTTCTTCATTAAGAAACACATTTTATTTGGGACTTTTTGGTTATAACATCAAAAACTTCTCACTAGGCTAATGAGGAAAAGCCTTGTACCTAGATACATGAAAGCATGCAATATAAGCTTTATTTGTGAATCCTAGCTACTTCATATATCATTTGCTTGATAGCTTTTGTTAATATGGGTTGATTACACTTAGGTTGTCCACAGTCCATGTGGAGATTCCACCATCCTCTGCTAATAGGTGTCATTTGGAGAATATGCACAATATTTTTGAATGTCAATACAAGTTCTTTATAAAATTCAAAGTGGAAACCTTTATCAAACTCCACATAGAGATTCCACAATCATTTGAAAGCTATGTGATATTTGGATGATATGCAATGTGTTTCTTTTTGATACACAAACCCTTTACAAATTATCAAATAAAAAACTTCATCAAAGTCCACATGAAGAGAATTTTATTTGTCTTCAAATTATCTTCAAGGCATGCTTAGATTTCCAAACCATATATATCATAAATTAGCATCCCTAAGACCATAACTAGATTTTACCATATTTTCTTGATAAACTAACCTTGACTTTCCACTCATGCAATCTTGGCAAACACTTGTGCCTTCTTAATCTTCAACCATTAGGATTCAACATCAAATACAATCTCAATTCTCATATGTTATGATACTATGTTAGAAATAGCTAGTACATGGAACAAATCATGTATACTTTTGCTCACTCCACCAGAAAGTTGAATAGGTACAATGCCCCTCTTAGGAAAAGTTCCCAAACTTGATGGATTGTTTTTATAGGTAGTAAACCATCATCTATTGAATACCATATGCTATGAAGCACAAGAGTCAACATACCACCTAGGACCATTGCTCTTAATGGAATTGGATAAATCAATCATTGTTGGATCACAATCCTCATTATTGGCATATTTTCATGGATTCACTCTATTAGCAACTTTCTGAGGGACCAACATTTCATTTGAATCTTTGATAGGATAATGCCCAGAGCTTTTTTTTAACAATGACATTTGGATTTCTTCTTCCCTAATGATTACTAAATATTTTTTTTCCTAGTGTTTTGTATCCTTTTTAAGAAAAAGTGTACTTTTTTCTTATATCTCTATGCTATATTCTTTTTCCTCTAGCAGTCCTATAACATCAACTAATTACCAAGCCTTATTCTTGTGTGAAGTTGCAAACTCTATTTTTCCCAAATTAATATTGAAATCCTTCTTTAAATTGTCACGTAAAATTATGTAAACTAGAAACTTTATTAATGTAATTAATTAATGTGTAAAGCTTAATAACTACATCTAGGCCACAACCCCACAAACTAAAAGGCCTTTTGAGTGAGTACACAAATAGATAGGAAAACACACATGATAGAGCTCACATATAGCATAAGGCAAACACATACATATTCAACAGACCTTGAAAAATTCCAAGTACAGTTAAAGCCTAGAAGGGCCACTGAAGAAGATCACGACATATCCTAAAAATATAGGAACAACAGGATGAGACTCTAGACATATATAGATCATGGTAGGTAGAAAAATAGAAAAACACACATGATAGAGCTCACATAATGATAATGTTTCTCAAATATATGCAAACATTAACTGCAACTATATTTAAATAAATGGTTTTCTTGTAAAAACTAAGCGAATGCTTATTTTTTCTATCATCTAGAACCCAATTTATGGTACAAAATGTCTACCATTTTCAACCTTAGGGAGGGGAGAGATGGAACCTAGGGTTACGCATTACAATCATGTTGTTGGCCAATGCTCCTATCAACTTAACTAGAATGGGTGTGGGATACATGTGTCATTTGTACTGACGACCTTAAACTCCTCGGGCCATTGTATTAATGCTCACCCATGCCCGGATCCCCTTTTTATTAGAGTTATAGAACTTAGTAAGTACTGAATTACACAAAACTCCAACTGATAAAATTCAACTTTAGATTTAAGAATCGTGAAGAAAAAATCAAGAATTTGGAATTTTTCAACATAGGGTAAATAATTTATTGATTGGTAAGTTCATTGAAAATGATGCAACCTCTAGGTTTTTTTAGAGTTTAATCTGCCAGTTAAAGACAACTTCAACATCTTATCTATGCACTTATGGGACAAGGGTGGTGTAGCCTTAGAAGCTGATCTCATCGGTCTGCCAAAATGAATACCAAATGTGCTCCAAGCCATGGCCAATCTCTAGAGATTAATGCCATCCAAGATTGTAAAACAACTCTAATGATTTACATGATTAAATTTCTTTGTAAAAGATTGTGCTAAGTAGTTCAATGTGGAGGAACAACCCGGGTATAAACTCCCCTTTCACCTTTGCAAAAAGCTTTTTTTTAAATAATATATAATTTGTGAATAAATGTCTTCCCTGGGTCACATGTGCGATGAATTTGACACAAAAAATATATTATTTAAAATGGGAAATAGAATTCAATCATCTCCTCTTAAATTTGACATGTCTCTACACACAACAAACAAAAGAGGGGGAAATTAAATAGTAGTGTTTATGCATACATAAATTTTAGAAGTTAGATTCTATCCATTTCTTAGAGATCTTTAAACTATGAATTGTGCAAAAGATTTGAGAAGATTATGCAAACCATTAGTTGATTTGTGGATCATGTGGCATGGATGGTTGCATACTATCCTTATTCAAGCTCCAAGGAATTTTTTTGTTGTCGCCTAGCATCCCTCAGAATTGCATAGTGAAACAAATAGAAATAAAGAAATAGAATAAAATTAGAGATTAGGACAAGCGCCATATAGTACACAACTAGAGTTTCATTGTAGTCTTTTATCTCATTTTATTTTATTTCACTTTTGTATAAAACATAATAATTTAGGTTAATAGCTTCTAATGTGAATTAAAATTTTATTATATTTATAAATTCATAAAGGAATTATATTTTTAAGTGAGCAATTAATTTATTGGCATAGTATTTTGCATGAAGTCAGAACTTTTGGATTCCCTCCCAAATATTTTTTTAAAATGGAACTCAAAGGAAATTCAAATTCGGTGGAGTGAGGTGTTGTTTAATATTAGTTGCTACAAATTGCCCTATATAAAGTTAATAGAATTAATTAATAACTATGACATTGAGGTCAGATCATTAATGCATAGAAGTATTAAATATGATGGTATTAGCTTGACACCATTGTCAACAAGTAAAGCAATAAAATCTCAAGCAAAGTATTATATTTATTGACACAAAGTTTCTTATTTGATGAAAGGACATAAAAAAATAATAATTAGGTGGCAACAAATCCATTCTAAATTTGTACTCAAATTTTTGGAGTTGTAGAGTCAAAATGCATAATGGCAGAACTAAAGAACACACAAGAGTTGTCTGGTGAGAATGAAAAACACTTCTTTTGTAACAATTTTCATTTTTATACAAAAGTATTTTAAAAATTTATATTAATTTAATATTTTTAAAATTATTATTGATTATAAATATAAATAATAAATTAAATTAATTGATTTAATATTCATAATAATAATAAAAAATAAATTATTTATAAAAAATTAAATATTGTTAATTTAAAATTTAAAATAAATTAAGAAATATTTTTTTTTATAATAATGAATTACAAATGTCTTACAAATAATTATAATCACTATAGGTTCTCTTTACTATATAATGTATATAAAATAAAATAAACTAACAATTTTTAATTTTTATACAAAAGTATTTTAAAAACTTATATTAATTTAATATTTTTAAAATTATTATTGATTATAAATATAAATAATAAATTAAATTAATTGATTTAATATTCATAATAATAATAAAAAATAAATTGGTTGGGGCCCTAGCTCAGTTGGCTAAATCTTTCTTGTTGCAGGAGTTGCCGTCAAAGTTTACCAGCACACTGTAGTTCCCATTCCTGCAGTCTAAACAAAAAATAATAATAAAAAAAAAAATTATTTATAAAAAATTAAATATTGTTAATTTAAAATTTAAAATAAATTAAGAAATATTATTTTTATAATAATGAATTACAAATGTATTACAAATAATTATGATCACTATAGGTTATCTTTACTATATAATGTATATAAAATAAAATAATTGAAAATTAGTAATTTTTAGATAGATATATTTAAAATATTGACATTAATTTATGTTATAATTTTTAATTAAAATTATTTGGTATTTTACTATAAATATATATTTATAAATATAAATACAAGTCTATTTAAACATAATGTTTATTAAAATAGATATATTTAAAATATCTACACTAATTTATATTACAATTTTTAATTAAAATTATTTATATTTTATGTAAAATTGTAAATATATATTTATAAATATAAATACAAGTCTATTTTGAACATAGTGTTTATTAAAATATTAAATATATAGACTATAACTAGCATAAGCTTTAGCATCATAAAATATATAGAATTTAGGCATATTATAGTGAAGTGATTAATAATTAATTTATTAATTAAATATCACATACTATTTGATAAAAGATTGTAATCAATTTATACATGTAAATGAAATGTATTCAATCCCTATATTTAAGGGATCTATATTTTTTTAATTATGGTCTTTGTGCAAGAAAAATGCTGGAAAAATGTCTTTAAAAACTCTCATAAAAAAGATTATGCTTACCATTCTTGAAAATACCCCTCAAAGTTTTTTACCCAATAAGATTGAAGAAAATTAATTTTTGAAATTTGAAAAGTTAAAGATCTTGCATTTTACTTTAACAAAATTAAAATATAATATATCAAATGAAAATATTGTATTTTGATTGGCTCGAAGTAAAATGTTTAATCAGTAGTTAAGAACTACCCCTAATAAAATTTTGAAGCATAAAATTTGGAATAAAATCTATAAATTAATAATGGGAAAAAAATATGGAATAAAGATATTAGATGAATAAAATTTTGAAGCATTATATCTATTAATCACATTTTATTTTAGTGATTTTTATTAGTAATATTTTATTTTTAATTTATTTAAATTTTTGAGTACTTCTAACATTATTTTTACATTATTCTTAATTCTAATCCTAATCTTAATTATAATTCTTTTATGATTCTAATAATTAATAATAATAAGATTAGAATTACAATTTAATAATTTTAGTTATTTTAATTTAATTCTTATTTGTATTTATGTATGTTTTGAAGTTAATAAACTTTGGAAAATAAAAAAGTGGTAATGTCAAATAGTTTAAGATTTAATTTAAATTTTTATTTTAAGTATGTAAAATAAAATCCCTAGATTATTAGTTCCTTCCAAGGGAACTATAGGCACCACCTGTTTCTTAACTCGTTATTAATAATTCTCTTGTTTTTGACAAATGAGAGTTCTTTTTTTTCATTTAACAAATATTTATGTATTGTTAAAGTAACATCCAAAATATATAACAAAACATATTTCACAAATTAATTTTATGAAATGTAATTGGCTTAAAACTTTTGAGTGATAAGGGTGATTTTCCGGGCTCCATTACCATAGTTTTGGACTCCATTATCACAGTGTCTAAAATCATATTAAATTATAACTTCAAAAAATCATAAAATATTTTACATGCTTATTTTTATATTTTTGAGTTCAATTGCATTGTTTTTTAAATTTCATTTTAAAATTAAATTAAATTCTATTTTTAAAATTCATAGAATATATATATATATATATATATATATTGATATACAAGTTTTAGATTTGTATTAAATATAAAATATTACAACCGTCTGCAAAGCAGGCAAGACTTCCACCCATCCTTTACTACCAAAAAATTAGACCATAAAAAGCATTTGAAATCCAAAGACCCAACCATTCAGGGCATACTACCCAACCACCAAACCAAACATATAGAAAACCCAAAATTGGCCATGAGGGATTGGCCCCAACCATGAACTGTCAAAACCCAAGCCATCATAAAACATCAAAATGGCCATGAACAGGCTGAGCATCAACCATCCCAACAAAAGGGATACACCAAAACACCTAGGAAACCAAACCCTACAAACTACCAACACCATCACCCCACAAACAACAAAGATTATCACATAAAATTATTTTCCTTGGAAAAGGCTTCAAAATCCTTTACCCACCCAACGCCACCCATTTCCAACAAACCAAAGAACTTTTTTAGGTACTCAATTGCCACCACAGTCACCATTTGGTGCTTAACTAATGTTGGGCCACACAAGTCGAGAAGGAAAGGATACAACTTCACAGCCTCGTCTGAAGTCCTGATACTTTCAAGGTCGCATGGTCTCAGAATTCCTCTGCCCTCAACAATGAAGCCCAACACATCATCAACTCTTTCCACTAGGTCCTCACAGAATAACTTCACCAACAACAATTTAGCCTTGACCTTGGCCACCCCATTGTCTAGGAGAGAGGCCAAGAACCGAGAAGAGATATGAAGATTATCTCTTTCGTATTCCTTATTAGCCAAATGACCAGCCCCCAGAATCATTTTTGTCACCACCAAAACCAAGGGATCCCCATTTAGGAGAATTCTCTTTAAACACTGGTCCTTAATTTCTATGAAGGAGGCTTGTCTGGCCAATGACTGTAGACAAATAGGGGTATTCACACCAAATTTTTCCACCCCCTCAACATAAACCTCAATGATGAATCAAGAGCGCTTCACCATTGTCTCCACCATACAACCCATAGTTGAAAGCCTAGACAAACACCACCATTAACCGGCTCAAGCTCAACAAAGAAATGAGAAAAAAACCATGTTTATGCCAACTTAATGCCAAGTACTTGGTAGTCGCCACCCTCGCTAATGAATGCCTTCCATATGTGTCAAGGCAGATCTTTATGGAGAGGCCTCCAGGCTATAATGCCTTTGGCTGCCTCGAGAATGGAAGGGGCACAAAGAATAAAAAGATCAGTGTCAAAGCCACATGATCTCCAGCTAGCACGACCCCCTCCACCGTCCCCCTGTGTCCTCCACCATCGCCATCGTGGCACCCATCAGACCGACCTGTCATGCCAATGAGGGGAGAGAGGGGGAGCCCACCCAACCACCCACAATTCATAGAATATTTATTATTTAATTATTAAATTCATAATTAATTAAATTATAATGATTATGTAATATAAATGAATTAAATATTAAATAGAAGTACATGCTCTTTTTAAAATAATTCAACAATTAAAGACTAAAATTTAAATTTAAAAGTATTCTTTATATTGTATACTTTTTTAGTTTTACATACAAACTTTTTTATATTGAAAAATTAAACTAAATTCTAATTTTAAAAATTATTTTTAAAAATAGATAATAAATACTTTATGAATTTTTAAAATTAAAAGTTAGGTTAATTTTAAAATTAATTCTAAGCTTTAAAAATATTTTATTGATTTAATTTTTTTATATGATTAATAATTCTTATCCTAATAATACCTCATTTCATATAGAAATATAATTCTAGATTTAAATACTTATTTTTGTAATATATATAAATATATACACACACATTGTGGTGACTTGATAATTTATTTGTAGTAGATAATTACTATAATTTAAATGATTATTTTCAAAACAAGATAATGAATACTTTATAAATTTTAGAAATTTAAATTTAGTTTAATTTAATAATTAATTCTAAGCTTTACAAATATTGTTGCTGTGATTTGATTAATTATTTTTTATGATTAATAATTCTAACTTTAATAATACTTCATTTCACATACAAATATAATACTAGGTTAAAATACTAATTTTTGTTTGTAATATTTTCCATTAATGCCAAATTTATAAACTAATGTTAAGATATTAATAATTCTAACCCTGATAGTACTTAATTTCACATACAAATAAAAATATATACTAACTTTCATTTGTTTAATATATTTATCATTAATGTCAAATTTATAAACTAATATCAAGAAATAAATAACCTTAACCCCAAGATTTATACTAGAACTGTAATTGAACCCTAAACTTAACCCTAATTCAACCCTAACAATATAATTTAATTACAGTTAGGGTTAGAGCAAGAATTTAATTATGATTAGTGTTAGGGTTAGAATTAGGGTTTAATTAGGGTTAAGGTTAGGATTCAATTATTACTATAGTTAGGGTCAAATTTATAAGCTAATATTAAGATATTCACAACTCTAACCCTAACCTAACCATAATCTCCATCCTAGAATGCTAATTAAACCCTAATTGAATCGTAACAATAAGGTTCAACAAGAGTTAGGGTTAGGGTTCAAGTAGGTTTATGGTTGGAATTAGGGTTCAGTTGCCTGGTTAAGGATAGCATTCAATTACTGTTATGATTAAAGGGTCAAGTTCAAATTACAGTTAGGGTTTAGTTAGGCTTATTTTGGTTAATCTTATAATTGGGGTTTAACTAGAATGCTAATTGAACCCTAATTTAACCCCAACAACAAGGTTCAATTATAGTTGGGGTTCGGGTTCAATTAGGCTTATGGTTGGAAATCGGGTTCAATTAGGGTTAAGGTTCGTAGTCCCATAATTTATTATTAATTCTAAATTTGATATTAACATATATCATTGAATTGAGATTGATACTACCGTTCTAATTCATTAGCGATAATTATTGGATATATGTGTAAAATCTAGAGATTTGTGTTTGATTGCAAAGAGTTATCTCTTGTGATTTATCAACAAATTATTATTTTTGTTTGTGGGCTTCTTATACAAGACAATATATTTATGCATTTCTTGTAGAGTCTATTCCAATTGATCATAACAAAAACACTTCCAATTTTGAAAAGAATATACATAGAACCAAATAGCAGTCAAAATCCCAAACAAATATTGTCAAGAGTGTATCTCATTTAGCTTTTATTTCATCTTTCTCTTTATGTCTACAATTTCCTGAAGTTTGTTTGATCATCCAAATAAAATATTGATGGATATGTAACACATTTAGTGCACTCATGTCCTAGTTCATCATATCTGGCAGAGAGCATGCCCATCTAGAGATGACCTTAGAATTTGGTTATGACTTATCTAGAGATAGTGATGTTTACAAAAAATCAATGTCTGCACATCAATGTATAAGTTAAACAATGTTGGGTATACACATCAATTTCTAAGTTAAACAATTA
>VDFB02143721.1:0-10050 GCA_007258455.2 Sequoia sempervirens
AAAAGAATGAACGAATGATGAATGAAAAACACTATGTAAGAACTCACCAAACCTTGTTTGAACCTTGGACAACAAATCTACAAACTAGCATGAAGTGGCCTCAATGAATGCAGATTTTGATCATGCAACTTGTCTTGAAACAATTCCTTTGATATGCTTGAATAGATCTTGAACACTATATCACCTTATTAGCTCAAACAACATGCATGGTGTAATAAATCTTTGACATGACGATAGGAATATTGATTGCTGCAATAATCTTCTATAAATCTGCCCTTGAAATGCCTTGAAATTGCTCTTGAATTGCTCTTGATCTCATAAACTTTCTATTAGGACTTGCTTTCATAAAGTTGCTAGATGAAACTAAGTGAAATAACCTTGTATTTATATATATCTTAAGATTAATTCCCAAAATTCAAATATCACAAGATGACATTGAATTGTAGATTTGAAATCACTAAAATATTGCCAAAAACATATTTTAAAGTGGGTTCCTTGGCCTAAATGAGGACCCATTCACCATAGAGTGAATGGGTCCTAAGCCACTTACCTAGGACACACATTTCTTAGTGTTAAACATTATGTTAAATTAAGGTCCTAGATCTAAGTGAGGACCCATTCACCCTATGGTGAATGGGTCCTAGTTCACTTACCTAGGACACACATCTTCCAAAGTTAAGTGTTGTGTAATGGAATTTATGAATGTAAGGTTTTATCCCTCAAAAACTACATTTAATTAGGCTTGGATTTGAATTAAAGGGGCCTGTGATAGGTTGAATATATGTGTTAGAAAATGAGCAACAAACTAAAGAGTGCAAATAAACACCAAAACAACCTACACCTCAAGATTAACCTAAGTTGGAATCAACACAAAGTAAGAACAACAAAATGAAACCTTTTACCTTGTGTTGAATCGATCTTTTGGTTGGCCCTTCGATCTTTGATGTGTATTCTCTTTGGATGGCAAGATATGATGATGTGAGGATGGATGGAAATGGATGAAAGCATGAAAATGGCTAAGTGTAGATTGAGAAATAAAATTGCAAGAGTTTGGCTAGCAAAATGATCTCCCTCCAAATGAGAGAAAAGAGGGGGTATTTATAGAAATTTTGAGAATTCCTAGAAGAGATGGATGGCCAAGATTGAGCCACCAATGATCAAGATGTAGGGCTAAGGTGAGTTGAGAACTCACAAGCCCTCACATCTTGACATGTGGCATGTGATATAGCCCTAAAAGGTGAAGTGGACATAAGGTGGAAGGATAGTACATGACATGGAGGGGGGTACAAAGTACCTTGGGATTGGACAAGATCTCCTCATAAAGGAGGTGCTTGTCCCTATGTGGGTGAGAGGACATGTGAGGAATTAAAAATTCCCCAAATATCCTCATGGGGAGAGGGGAAAGAATAAAGAATAAAGAGAGGACATGTGGGAAGAAATGAAGGAATTAAAAATTCCTTTTGAGTGCATTGGGTGATTAAAAAGTGAATTAAAAATTCACATGGGGAAGTGGAGTGCCTTGCCCAAAAGGAGAAAGCCTTTAATAAGGTTGACCAAAGACACATGTCATAAAGGACATGGGGAAGAGAAAATGAATTTAATATTCCTTGAAAGATGAGAGTGGAATTAAAAATTCCTCAAAGGACTTTGGGAAGACAAAAGGAATTAAAAATTCCTTGGGGGATGGGAAGAGTTGACTAAAGGGGGTGATTAAACAAGTTGATGAGGGGTTAGAGGAAGGTTAGGTGGCTAAGAAAGATTAGAGGCCAACTTGCAAAAGTAGGAGGATGTGACACCTCCTAATCAAGGATTAGGCATGTGCACATCCTAATGATGAGATTAGAAGAAGGATTAAGATTAGATAAAGATGATGGAGGATGTGACATGAGGAGGAATTAAATAAATGTGATATTTATTTAATTCATTTGATGAAAGGAGGATTAAAGAGATAAGGTATTATTGATTAGATACCTTAGGGATTTGGCAGAATTAAAGTTATTAATTAAATAATAACAGTATTACTTAATTAACGAAAATAAGATGAAAGGGGATGAATTTGGATAAATTAAGTGTCCAAATTTAGATGTCTATAGGGCCAATTAAGGAAAATTAACCTTAATCAATTAATAAAGACCTAGATTAGTGTGAAATTGTAAAGGTACATCATACAATGCCAAAAATAAGGCACAATTAAGTCCATTTAATTTAAAAGGGCCCTAAACTTAATGTGAATATAAAAAATATACTACAACACTAAATCAAGGCATGATTAAGCTCATTTTATCATGAATTATTCCCAAATTAAGTGTGAATAAGGGATAGTTTTTCCTACACTACATTTTGATATTAATGTTTATAAATAGGGTAACTACAAGGAAATAGGGGACCAAAAGGTGGTCTTAAGTGGCCATGTTTTTTTCTAAAATAAGGAAAAACTGATATTGGATGAGAATTTGAAGATAGTTACACTCAAAATTTGAAGATGCAACAAGAATAAGATTCACAGTGCTTTGAATCTACTTTCTAAAGTAGTATTTTTCTTAGAAAATGGTGGAGATTAAGGGATTCAAATAGGTAGGGCACACAAACTACTCCTGTTTAAAAAAAACATAACAGTGTCTAGTGTGGCCTCCCTAAAATGTTAAACTTTTTTGTATTTCAAAATTTGCTTTGATGAAAACTCAACTAACACCATGTAGTTTATGCCTAATGTTTGTGTTAATTTTTTAATGAATATATATTTTTTCACTAATTTGTTTCAATTTTTTATGAACAAATAAAAATTGAAGCTAAAGATACCATACATAGGTTTTTGACAAAAAATGGAGGCACTAGCAAAAGAAATTAAAATAAAAACCTTAACATAATTGAAACATAGAAAAAAATACATGGTTAGAAAGCTAAAAGAGAGCTCAAAATTATTGTGTTATTTTTTAACTTTACATTGAAAGAAGTGCAAACTTGATGGAGAGCATGTTCAACATTTTCTCATTTTTTAGAATTTACTAAAAACACATCTATGGGCATTGACATGTAAGTCCAACCCTTTGGGTTGGATTCCCAAGGAAAATCTTATTAAATTATACATAGGACAATTGAAAGGGGGTGAATTAGTTATACATTAAAACCTTTAACCCTTATTAACCATAAAACCCTTATTATCATCAACAAAATGTAAACATATGAAACATAAAAACATTCAACACCATACACAAGAGAACACTAGATTTACATGGAAAACCATAATCAAGGAAAAACCATGGTGAGGATTAATTCACATATATTTGAATAGCAACTTGATACAATAGGCTCATTTCCAGAAGGGCTCACTACTCATAAGAGAAGAATGACTCACTTCCCAAAGGAGTCATTGTTTAGAAGAAAGAAGAATAGAAGAAGACTATTACAGAGAGATTCACTATCTTAGAGCAACAAGAAAAATCCACCATTGCAACTCTACACTATCTGCAACCTTTGAATCACTGCCTCCAACAACTTTAGGTACACTAAAAATGTAGACACCTTTTGCTCATTACATCTAGAGTCATAGGAATTTAAGCTCATACTCAGATCACCACACTTGATCACATTTGTATCTCACAACACTCACACATCTGTCATGTGGATCCACAACAATTAACCTTGCTAATAATATGTACCTCAAACATGTAACCACTAAATAGGTTGTCACCAAACACTTCCATGATGGAAATAAGTGAAGGAATACCACACCAAGGGTTAACTAGGACCCAAATCTACATTGAAACACTTCGCCACACTTCCACACACAACAAAAACTCTCACAATTAGCTTATCACCTAGGTTGATAATTTGATTTATTTAGGATGAAACACTCCACAAGCATTAAGGAAACCACAACACAAAGAAATGTGGAGCAATCTCATTTTTCCTAAACAACCTATTTCACCGGCAACACACTATCAAACACAACTTCCACTGTCACATGATCCAAAACTTGAAACTCTAGATATAGAACCTATAAACACCTCTGATCATCATATACAAACCACACAAGCATATCTTCAACCATGAAGACATGCGGAGCACAACACTGAATACTCCACTATCACACTACACACTCTCTTATTCAAATTTTCTTAAAAGCACTTGGAAACCAAGTGAACTAGTTGCATCAACAACACCATAAACACCTTCTAACAATATCTACATAAAAGAAATCTCCCCATATACAATACCTACTCAACACCACACTAGATATTGACATCAGTGGCAACACCAAAGGAAACATAGTGCAACATACTCACTACTGACATTAATGACAACACTACAAAAAACTTCCTAACCATATTGGAGGTTGACATCAATGTGACATCAAACCATAACACATCTGCACTAGGGGTTGAACCATAACTCTTTCTCATGCAACACTCTTCAACACTTCTAACAATCTCCACACTAGTTAGGGGTTGACATCAATGACAAGACTAATGACAGCACCAAAAAATCTCCAACAATCTACCCCTTTGTCATTGATGGCAACACCAACTCTAAAAAACCATTAATTAACAGAAGAAACTCTACAACTCCAACACTCTAACAACTCTCCCCTAATTGGGACATTCCTTATACTTCTACCACTTTCTTAGACTTCACTCTTTCCTTTTCCTTCCTTTTTCTCCCCCTTGATGAGTTTTTTAGAATTTATCTCTCCCCCTTTGACATCAATGGCTAAGGGCAACAATATCTCCCTTTGAAATCGCCTAAAAGCTTCACTTTAGGAAAAAAAAACATACTACTTCCTCTCTATTGCTCTCACTCCCTTAGGGGCACAAGATATGCTCCCTTGACTGCACTAGTTAAAAAACACCACTACCTACTCCCCCTGAGAGGTAGCCTTCATCAGTCTAGGACCAAGAATGTATCTTGAAATGCTCTCCTAGACAGATGCACACTCTTATGCATCTAATTGAAAGGAGGGGCAATCACCCCTATCTTCTATCATAGATACTCAAATATATCTTTTGGAAGATCCTTTGTGAAGATGTTTGCAACTTGATCCTTTGTAGGTACATACTTCAACTTCACCTCATTCTCTACAAATTTCTCTCTTAGAAAGTGATACCAAATAGAGATATGCTTTGTACTTGAATGTATTATTAGGTTTTTTGAAATATTGATAATACTTGTATTATCACACAAGATAGAAATTGGTTCATCATATGACACTCTAATATCCTTCAATGTCAACTTCATCCATAACACTTGTGTACAACATGATGAAGCTGCAATATATTTTTCCTATACAGTAGATAATGACATTGAATCTTACTTCTTACTCAATCAAGAAACCAACCTATTTCCAAGAAAGAAAGCACCTCCACTTGTAATTCTTTTGTCATCTACGCAACCCACCCAATTTGCATCTATATATGCACTCAAAGAGAAATCAGTACCCCTGAGATACCATAGAACAAAATATGGAGTTCCCTTCAAGTATTTGAATATCCTTTTAACTTCTGCCACATGTGATTCTCTAGGATCTTCTTGGAATATTGCCACAAGAAAAATTACATGCATGATATCCGATCTAGTAGTAGGAAGATATAACAATCCACCAATCATTGATCTATACTTGCTCTAATCTATCTTATGAAATTCATCATTTTTGCTCAACTTGCAACTAGTAACCATCGGATTACACACTAGTTTAGAATCCCCCATTCTAAAATTCTTCAATATTTCCTTGACATACTTTTACTATGAAATGAAAATGCATTTCTCTGATTGACAGATTTGTAACCCAAGGAAGAAATTCATCTCCCCAAATATTGACATCTCAAACTCTTTTTACACCTGATTTGCAAATATCTTAAGCATACCTTCATTTCCTCCAAAGATTATGTCATCAACATACACAACCACAATCAAGATCTAATCTCCTTCGACCTTGAACTAAAGATTGCTATTTGTAGTACTCTTTTTGAATCCTTGCTACAACATGTATCTCTCTAATCTTGCATACCAATCTCTCGAAGCTTGTTTGAGTCCATACAATTCCTTTTTTAATCCACACACCATATCAACATCTTTTGAAAATGAAAAAACTTCTGGTTTTTTAATATAAACCTCTTCTTCTAACTCACCATTCAAGAAGGAAGAAATGACATCCATCTGATACACCTTGTAGTCTTTATGTGCTACAAAATCCAAAAACATTGTAATGGATTCCATTCTTGTAACTTGAGAAAAAGTCTCTTCAAAATATATTCCTTCCACTTGTGAGTAGCCCTTACACAAAATTATAGCCTTATTTCTAACAACATTTCCATCCTCATTTAGTTTTCTCTTGAAAAACCATTTAGTTCATATCACATTCTTATTTACTGGTCTTGGAACCAATTCCCAAGTCTGATTCTTCTCAATTTGTCTCAACTTTTCTTCCATAGCTTTGATCTAGTTCTCATCCTTGCATGCTTCAGTCACTGTTTTAGGTTCTTCTTTTGAAAGTAAACACAAGTTTACATGTTCCTTTGTCATATAAACTTTTCTACTTGTCAACACACCTTTTCTCTTATCTCCAATGATTTGACCTTCAAAATGATTCTTCCACACATACTTATGAGTCTTAGGGATCTTTTCCAAAGGTTGTTCCTCTTCAACTTTCATCTCTTTTTCTTTATCTTCTTCATGGAAAAGGGTTTCATTAGACTCATATCCATCTATCAACAATTTTTTTTGATATGGTTCATCATCTACTTTGACACTTGCACCTCAAAAATATTCTTCAACCTTTTCTTATAGAATTTGTATGCTTTGCTCTTTGTAGAATATCCAAGGAAGATTCCCTCATTAGATCTTGTATCAAACTTTCTTAAGTTTTCTTCATCTCTTTTGATATAGCATTTGTTTCAAAACACTCTGAAATATTTCACAGTGGGAGGTTTTCCATACCATAACTCATAAGCAATCTTTGAACTATTCACTCTTTCTTTCCCTCTATTAAGTATGTATATTGTAGTATGAATTGATTCTTTATAGTAGAACTCCAATAGATTTGCTTCTTTCATCATAGTTCTTCCTACTTCTTGAACTATCATGTTCTTCCTCTCCACAACTCTATTCTATTGAGGAGTCCTACGAGCAAATAACCATCTCTTTATTCCATGTGTATTGCCATAAATTGTATACTCTTGAAGAAAGAGACAATTTTGCGTTAAAACTAGGTCCTACTTTAGGTACCTTCCATTAATCACCCCTTAAAATTGCATTTATAGGCTCCTAATACTCATGATTTTGAACTTTGAGGCCTAATTCACCCATGAAACCACTTAAATCCTGACAAATATCATTAAAACCACTCAAATTTTGTGAAACCCACCAAAAATATCCCTAGTGGGACTAAATCACCCAAGGTGGTGACTTAGTCCCTTTTGGGGTATTTTCCACTTTTGAGCGGGAATTTCATTAATTCAATTTAATCTTTCAATGGATGTCAACCTCTTAAGTCTAAATAATGTGAAAATTAGGTGTTGATGCTTATAAATACACATTTTAAGTCATTTTTCACATCTCCTAGTCATTTTTAGAAAGAAAAAATCAAAAGTCAAGAGCAAAAATGTCTTACACAAGAAGATTCAATAGCATTTTGTAGCAAAGTTGAAGCTTTCGGGTAGAAAACTAGGGCTTTTGTAGGTCTTCAAGGTCACTTTTTATTCAAGATCTCACATTGCAAAGGGTTGATCATGGATGCCTATGGTGAATCATGGAGAAATCTAGGTTGAAGAGATGCAACTAGCCACCAAATCACACCTAATGACTTGTTTTCAAAGTGGTTCCATCTTCCATGTTCTTCTTATCTTCAGATTTAAGTTTTGCATTACATTTTACATATCACTTACATTCATTTGAAGTGTTGTGGGGTTATTTGCATTGAAGTCTTGCATCATTCAAGTACCATTTAATCACCTCATTCTAGCACATTAGAATAGGGTTTTATCTCATTTTCAACTTTTCTTAGTCTTAGACACACTTAAGGCTAGGGTTTTATGCAATTTTTTTCCTTCACAAAGTTTAAATACCAACTATGGGTTTGACCGAGGCAAACCCCCCATTAGAAACCAACCTATCTTTTGTTTTGTAGGGTTTTTCGAAGATTTAGATTTAGATTTCTGTCAAAAAGCAAAGTTCAGGTTGTGGGCTCTCGTTTCCTCTTTCAGATTTGCAGAAAATCTGAAGTGGACTAAGTTGCCCATAGTGGCAACTTAGTCCCATTGCATTGATTTTTCAATTTTTTTTACAAATTCAGACACCCTTTTGGGAGAAACAACTTTCTGGGCAGTTTCCCTGTTCTGGGACTAAGTCACCTAGCCTGGTGTAAGTGTCCTAGTTGCCTCAAAAATTAGAATTTCTAGAATTTGATGGCGCATAAGAACCGTCGCTGTGGACGCGGTTGCGTTTCATCGGTTGGTTCGGCAGCGGGCAGTTGCTGGGCGAACAGGGTCGGTTGCTGCCAATCGGGTTTGTATAGCACGGCCCCCTATAAACTGCAGTGCACCTGGTAAAATTTTTAACGTGACCGGCGACGCTGGCGCGACACGCCCTCCGGTAGCACGGGACAGGGGAGACTAGAACTCGTGACCAACCTCCTGCAACAGGAAAGACTTAGCCAACCGAGCTAGGGCCCCTGCCCTGAGCATTAGGAAATCTTAATTAAGCATAGTATTTATCATTTACATAGACGTTGAGAGTAAACCCTTGCATTTTGGTCCCCTTTCAATCTCCTTTCTCCTTTTAGGTGAAAAAACCCTAGGAGGAGCAAAGCATTGTGAGGGCAAACCAAAATCATTGTTTACATTTTGGTGAACCTGTCATTTGAGCATATTACTTTTGATTTGAAAAGAGCATCCTAGGTTCCATTTGCATTGCATCTTGCATTGATTAAATTGCATCCTAGGGTTTTAAAATTGCATTAGTGAAAATATCATGTTAGCTTGCATTATTGCATTCTATTTCATAGAATAATAGTGAAGTTCTGCATTTACAGTATAAATTTGCATTACATAGTCCTAAACACACTGACATCCATCAAAAAATTCAGAAAAACTTCAAAAATAACCCTAATTGGACTAATTCGCTACCTTGGGTTACTTAGTCCCTCTGTCAATTTTGCATTTCTATTTTCTGCATTATATTTCCCATTTCTGAAATTCCTGTTAGATTCAGTCATTGCTCTATTTTTGTATAGTTGTATATTGTTTTACTTGAATCTTTTGCATTTATATTGTTTACTTTAATGACAATTATAGATAGCATTAGATTTTTACAATGTTCATTTTCAACATTAGTTCTTAGCACATTTAGATCAGATTCCTCAAAAAAAAAACAAATAATTTACAAAATCACATGAACCAATCAAACGATGCTTCATTTTAGGACAAACATATCATCCGAACCTCTTAGTAGTGATGAATTGGATAGATTAGACAAAAACTTTCATGGTTTCCTCTCATTAAGTTCATCCACTAAGACTTGTGATGACTAACCTAAACCACTTAGCGACACCTTATCTCCTCAACCTTTTAGTAGTGATGACTTTAGTATGTTAGATGAAGCTCTTGAGGGCTTCATCTCACACAAGTCATCCACTAAGGATTGTGGTGAGCAACAAAAAACAAAAGATGTTAATGTCATTAAACCTCAACTTGTTCTTTACCCACCTTCACATCAACCTCAACCTCCACATAAACCTGAGTTTACTCTTTATCCACCACAACACGATGCTATCACACATACACACTACACTCGAAACAATTCTCAACCCCAACAATCCCCTCCAATGTCCTTACCTTTACCAAATCCTATTTTTCCTAGTGCTCCTTGTCTAAACTCACACCTTAGGGAGTATGATCTCATTGAACAACTTAATAATACTCCCACAAAGATATCCCTTTGGGATCTTCTTATAAATTCACCCAATTATCATTCAATGCTTCAAACAACCTTGCAACAGATAGTGGTTCCTCCTAGTACAAATGCAAGCGATGTGGAAACTCTTCTGGAGGGAATGAA
>VDFB02143723.1:0-13313 GCA_007258455.2 Sequoia sempervirens
ACATCCATATCCTCATTAACCTGATCCGGAACCGGAACTACCTCACACTCCCTGATCAGAGTAATCGGCAACCTAGAGAACATCCTTTTCCTCACTTCAATCTCATCAACTGCATCAGCCCAGTAATCCTCTATGGTGGCCTTGTGTTTAAACTCCTCCGACAACACCCAGTTGATGTTATGGTGCGGGTCATAGTGTTGTCTACTTGTGTGATATGAGAAATGATAAAATTGAAGCTCATTTTCAGCTTCTCTAGCCGCCTGTATCAAAGGACAAACCTCATCCGAGTTGCCCATCACAATTGGAAACTCTATCCCTCCTTTTTTCTTTTTCTTCTGGATTTTGTCAAAGGCTAGCAACTGTCTAGCTATCTCTAGCATTATTATTTTATCTGATTTGGAATTTGCCAAATGGACTATATGGGTATAGAAGAAAATCCTTGCAGCCTAATGTATGAAAATCTTAGGCCCCGTATAAGCCGGCCACCCATACCTCTCAATTAGCTCCTGGGCATCTCTAGAGATTCTGTGATGCAACCTCTCCTGAAGCAGCCTCGTGATGTACATGGTGAATGAATCGTTGACACGCTTGTAGTAGGTTGTGCTCGACAGGTGTAACTGTGTACACGCCTCATGGATTTTGAACTGGTGGGAGCCACAACCGATGGGTTCCTTGTAAGAAATCCCCCTGTACCTCGTCATCCGTGCCAACATGTAAATGAGATAGGAGCTCATGTAAAACGTTTTAGTCCTCCTTAGGCTCAGGAGCTGCTCATGTATATTGTCACTAATCATCTCAGCCCAATTGACATAATCCTTGCCTTCCAACACCAGGTTGATGTAATAAAACATCCAAGGCTCAAAAATATAGGACTGTGGGCAACCACCAACCCTGCTCAGCATCATAATAAGATCACAATATTCTTGCTTTAGGTCTTCGGCTATGATCTGCTTCGGCAACTTCGCACGAGACGGCTTCGGAGTGCTCATCCAGTGAGTGTTAATTGTGTCCATGCACCGTTCAAAAGCAGAAGCATACATCCGCTCCGCTCGCTCCCTGGATTTGTAAATCATATTTCTGTGAACCGGGATCCCGAAAGCCTCACCAATGGCTGCCGGAGTGAGATTGGCAAGCACTTGGCCATCTGGTGACATGATCGATCGGTGTTCCTTCTCGTAGCAGTTGGCGCACTCCATTATCAACTCCGAACACTGAATAGCTGGGGGAAAACCAGCAGCTGCATATAGTCCACTTCGGACGATGTTGTGCGAAGTGACCGAAGCCCGATGACTTCCAATTCCAAACAGCCTGTTCTTGAGGGTCTCCAAGTTGACAGCGCCCAAGTTAGTGTCCGTCAACTTGCCCAGCTTTGAAATAAACTTTGACTCTGGCATGAATGTTTTGCTGAGCTTCTTGATCGTAGCCTGTCTTGAGGCACCATTGTCCTTTCCGGTTGTCCTCACTTCAGCCATCTGCAACATAACAAACGTTCATCAGCAATTAAATTTAATAAAATAAGACATGATATAGGGGCTGCAGTTGAATTCTAGAAGCTGCAACATCTTTCACGTTTGCAAACCTCAGCTTCTTCCTTGAATAAACTTGAATTCCGATACTTAGAGCAGATTTCTAAGTGAACTTTGACAACTTTACTTCACAATCAGCAATCAGCAATTTCAACTTCAACTACTTCGTATCAGCAATCAGCAATCTCACACTTGCAAGTCCGTACTTTTAAAGTTCTCAATATTTCAACTCAATACAAGGCGTCTCTTTCAACTCTACTTAACAAATCATATTTCAGGCTCAAAGCCGTGCCTTTTCAAGCAACTTCAATTGCAGCAAACACTTCTGTACTTTGACAATGGCGTACCTTTCTCAACTCAGCAAACTCCAGGCGTACCTCCTCCAACCAGCAAGTACCTCTCAGCAACTTAAGGCGTACTTCTCTCAGCACAAATTTAATTAACTCCAAGTGCGCCTCCTCAGCAAACTCAATTCCTCAGCAAAATTCGAACTTCTTCAAGCTCACTCAGACTTAGCAATTTCGCCCTTCTCAGTTGTGAAAGTGAGTGAAAACTTGCTCATTTTATAGCTAAAATTCAAATTCTAGAAGACGTTAAATTTAGCCAGTGCCATTAAACTCCACTACTCCACTTCAAGAATTCGAATTTTCCCTCTCTGGTGCTTCTGACACTTGTCTCCAGTCGTCGGGAATATTATTCTTCTAGAAACTTGACTTTGACTGGCGTTTTGAATTCCTCTTCGAAAAATTTAAATTTAAATTCATCTTCTTTTAACTCACCAGCCGGAGCTCTGTCCCTTGAATTCGAATTCTTAACTTCATCATCTGCTCTGGAAAATTCATCCTCGGGGAATTTAATCACAATTATCTAGGCAACTCTCTTCAGATTCATCGTTCGAAGAAAATTCATCTTGAAAACACATTTTATTCATTTTTGCCTTAGAAAATTTAAAATTCTTCCTTAGGAAAATTCACAATTCGAGCACTGATTAAATTCTTCACTGAAAAAGTGTCGGCGAAGCTTGAAAGATTTGGAAATCCTTTCATCATCGCAAATGTTCAGTACCCAGAAGCAAATTTTCTTCAGAACGCCTCGAATCCATGGGTACCCAACGAACGGGTTCATTTAAAATTTTAATTTTGAACCTTAGAAAAATATATTATTTCCATCATTTTAAACTCGTTCTTCGCCTGTGATCACTCTGTGTGGCTCTGACTCCTTGAAAAAAATTTGAATCACCTTGCAATATCATCGTCTCTGACTTCATCACTGAGAAAAGTTGTTCGTGCTCCGGAAAATTTATCATCTGAGTTCTAGGCGTATTTTCCAAGGAAAAAAAAATAATTTGCCTTAGAAAATATTTAAATCATCTCTTGCATTTTGAGAACTTGCCTTAGAAAGTTTTTGATTGCCAGTGGAGAAAATCCTCATTTAGAAAATTTTTATTTGTTCCGGCATGCCTTGTACATCTTATCTCCACCTCATCCCATATCACTTCACACTGAAGAAAAATTCATTTAAAAGCCCAACGCCTTAGATAATTTTTAACACTTAGAAAATATTTTGTCTCCCCTTGAGGCGCCTAGTACACTTCATGTTATTTCAACGCCTTCAAGATTTTTTTTTTTAACACCTTATATCACCCTTCAAACATTTTCCATCACACGCTTCTTCACCACCCTAGGCGTATCATACTTGAACTCTTAACACCATAGGCGCATATTACACTTAGCATTTTATTCTCAACACCTTCGAATATTTTCTAATGCCTAGCATTTTCTAACAACACATCACCTTCAACGCCTAGCAAGATATTTCTAACACCTATAACCTTAGGCGCATATCACACTTTGAGAGGGAATTTAAAAATCACGCCCAACACCTTTCCTTCACCATCCTTGGCGCATTCTTAGTGTGGAGGGAGAACGCCTATCTTTTACCACCTTTTCACCACGCTTTGGCAAAATTTTCATCCCACTTACCACCTTTATTTACCACTTACAATCCAAACATGGGCGCATTTGATCCTAGCAAGAGGATGACTCTTCGCCTTTCCATCTTTTGTCTTGACATGCACAACTTTGGGCGCATTTTAGCCCTTGAGGAGGATAAAAAACTTTGACCTTGTTGACTTTGGGCGCATTTCCATGTAGCTGATGGATGAAACTTCTCCAACGTCCTTGGGTGACCTTTCAACTTCCAATTTTGTCTTGACATGGATGACTTTGGGCGCATTTTCATGCTTGTGAAGGATAGAAAACGTTGACCTTGTTGACTCTTCCTGCCTTGGGCGCATTTTGGTACCTGAGAAGGATAAACTCCAAGTTGGGCGCATTTTGATGCATAAGGAGGATTTTCATGTTTGACTTTGCTTTGACCACCTTGTGAACTGGGCGCATTTCACCCCCTGAGGAGGATGGGCGCATTCTGAGGGGTGAGGCGGATTTTTCATACTTAGAAATTTTTCAACTTTCCTTCTTTCATTTTGGGCGCATTTTGCCCCTGCTGCAGGATAAACATCTTTGACTTTTGTTTGACTTTTCTCACCTTGGGCGCATTTTAGCCATGGTGGAGGATGAATTTTATTTTCAAAAATTTTCCACGCCTCTAGCTGAGGTGGGCGCATTTTCCTATGCCTGCTGGACGAGGCTCCAGACTTAGACAAATTTTTATCTTCCTCGCCAGCTTACGTGCCCTGCTATTTATAGTAAGTTCTCTGAATTTGGACTTCTGAAGCTCGGAATGGCCTGAAATTTTAAACATAGCTTCTTCAAAACTTTATCAACTTGTCGGCACTGCCACTTTTAGTCACCCTGCTATTTATATGCTTTGTTTACGAAGGGTGGCTTACTATAAATAGTAAGCTCTTGTTTACGATAGCTCCATTGCTCGATCGAGTTGAAATTTGAATGAGAGCTCCCTCTTACGTGACTGTTGGGCGACAACATGCGGTGATTTACTATTTTATGCGTTTCAATCAGGCTTACTATAAATAGTAAGTGCTGTTTAAACTTTGAAATTTCACCCGGTGATATTAGCACGAGAAGGACGTCATGATGGTTTACGGATTTGAAGATTTTGACTTTTGATGCCTATTTTAGGCTCGGCTGGAAACCCTAATTTGCATTGCATGTATCAAAGATCTCAGATTTGCTCTCGTTTACACCGGCATTGTGATCATTTCGTGAATCACGAGGCTGGCTGGGGAATCGTTGCCGGAACCTTCTGCTAAAAATAGCAAGTTCCTTACTGAGTGAGAATCCTCATTTGCATATCACACCATCGCGAAGCTCTCGAAAAACCCATCAGGAATCACCTGACATGCAAAGAAAAGCTCGACATGCAAACCCTAAAAATAGCCTCGGAAGGTTGAATCCTGAAAGTGGTCATCTCGACTTGCATGCTACATCGTCGCGAAGGTCCCGAAAAACCCAGAAGGAATATCCGGACATGCAAAGAAAATCTCTGCATCTGGACCCTGAAATTTGTGCCGGAAGCCGGACTGCTAAAAATAGTAAGTTATCTGTTTTTGCTCAAATTTGGCATACAAGCAGTCTGATATACTCTGAATGCCGTGTGATGATCGGAATCTCAAAATAGCTAACAAATTGCTCTGAATTGCAGACTTACTAAAAATAGTAAGTACCTTGGAATTTGATGAAACTTGGCTAAAAACCTGCTGGATGCCTGCTGACAACATCGTTAAGTTCAATTTTTAATTTTCTCACTTTACTTGACCTTGGATTGGCCAAAAACGATGAAACCCTAATTTTAGACTTGGCCAATATTTACGTTTAAGCTCAATGGCGGACACAACCGCTTGAAAAGGCGAACACCGAGAAAGAGGCAGGAGAGGAAAACCCAAGCCAAAGGGCAAGGCAGACAAAATTAGGGGTCCCCATCTTGAATGGGGCGATGATAATCAATGAAAAGTCCACAACACTATGGTGGAGGACGTTGGTCTCAAGAGCGATGTTTGGGACGGTGTCCCTAGACACGAGAAAATCAGTACTATCTTCAAAATGGCTCTTCAAAATCAAACATCTTTGCGGTTCGGGAGCATTGGAAGTGCAAGGCAAGATTACATGGCCCGTGGTTTTCCTTGAGGAAGAGAGTCGATTATGAAGAAACATTTGCTCATGTTGCTCACTATACTTCTGTTAGAACCATCATTTCCATTGCTACATCCAGAGGATGGAAGATTCATCAAATGGACGTGACGACAACTTTTCTCAATGGAGTGATTGAGGAAGAAGTTTATATAGAGCAACCTGATGGATTTGAGGTTCATGGGAAGGAGTCACATGTTTGCAAGCTGAAGAAGGCTTTGTATGGTCTTAAGCAGGCTCCTTGTGCATGGTACAAAAGGATTGATCGATACCTGTCAAGTTTGGGCTTCTTGAAAAATGATGCTGACTCAAATCTCTATTTCAAGGTAATCAATGGTGAAGCATTAATTTTGGTCTTATATGTTGATGATTTGATTCTTACTGGAGAAGATCACCTGATTCTTGAGTGTAAGGAGTTGACTTCCGAATTTGAGATAAAGGACCTTGGGCTCATGCATTACTTCCTTGGCTTAGAAGTCTGGAAGAAACCAGATAAGATGATTCTAAGTCGAGGGAAGTACACCATTGATATACTTAAGAGATTTGGTATGATGGATTGCAAATCCATGTCTACACCTATGGAAACCAACCTACATAAATTGAAGGAGGCTACAGCCAGTTCAGACTTAGTGGATCCTACATTGTACAGACAGCTAATTGGATCCTTGATGTATCTAGTTAACACTAGACCTGATATTTGCTATGCAGTGAGTGCACTTAGCCAATTTATGTGTGATCTGAGACAGATACATCTTGTTGCAGCTAAACATATCCTGAGATACTTGCAGCACAATTGGATATGGGTTGGGGTATTCTTAGGATCTGGAACTTGGAGTTACATGGTTATACTAATTCTGATTGGGCAAGGTGTGTCACAGATCTGAAAAGCACCTCTAGTTGTTGCTTCAGTTTGGGTTCTGCTATGATATCCTGGTGTAGCAGGCAGAAGTCATTTGTAGCATTGAGTATAGCAGATGCAAAATATATTATAGCTTGTATGGCAGCTCGAGAAGCAGTGTGGCCGTAGAAACTCCTTCTGCCGGGGATTGTTTTGGACAATCGATGGAGCCTACTATATCATTCATTGTGATAATCGAGGAGTTGTGTGAAGCTTTACATCAATCCGGTGTTCATAGCCGAGAACCAAGCATGTTGAGATCAAATTACCACTATATTAGAGATCTGAGATGCTGGCAGGCTATCTGAGTTGAGGTATATCAGCAGCATTAGGCGAGCCCGGCACTACATTACTCCACCAAGCCTCTCTCTAGAATAAATTATTGTACTTCGAGATAAGCTTGGTATGGTGGAATACAGCCTTAGTGAGAAAGGGTCCTACATTATCAATGAGCCTTGTTTAATGAGTTCTTCTCTGTGAGAGAAGTTCAAGGCGAAATCCCTTGTTAATGCATTTTCCTCTGAGACGGAGGAATTTGAGGTGCAAGCCCTTGTTAATGCAATCCTCTTTGAGATTTGAGGTGAAAGCCCTTGTTTCCACCCTCTGAGCTGAGTCATGGTGGATGTCATCTGTGTGACTACATGACATATTTTGTACTTGTGTTTCACCCTCTGGGTGAGCCATGGTGAAATTCATGTTGAGGTGACAACATCACGCAAGTGATGAACACTTGTATACACCATAGTATGGTTGTAGCCATTATGGTTGATACCGTGTTGAGGCGATATCTACTATCACGATGAGGTGATATTCTTCTTTTCACTTATGGTTGTAGCCATAGTGGTAGACATCACGATGAGGTGATATGTCATGTGCAGCTGGAAGTATACTCCCTAGCTGAGAGGGAGTGTTGATGTTAACATGCAGCGTCAAAAGTAATCTTCCAGCGATCTTATTGGTAATAAATTAAATAATAGCTCCAAGCTATTTAATTTATTGAGACTCAAGAGGCACGACTTCTAAAGTCACTTCTATTTGTTAAGAAAAGAATTTATTAATGAAGAGGCACGATTTTCTAACAAGGCCGACCTTGTTACAAGAGGCGCAATTTTCTAAAAGACATCTTCTTGATAGTGGCCGACTTGGTGTTTGGAAAAGACACGTCCTCTCCTCTAGTTTGTATTTATACTCGATGGCATTCTCATTGTTAACATCTGATAAAATTAAAAGTTCAGTTCAATATTATTCATTGAAGTCTAAATGCGAGTTGTCTAGAAGTAAAAGCGAATTCTATAGGAGAGCATATTATTTGAGGTTGAGTTTTATCAGCATTATAGTTCTGTGTTGCATCACTCTTTGGTGCATAATTTTGGGCATGTATATCGGCCTCTTGTAAGAAGATCATTTTTGTGAGAATTCAATATATAAGTGATATATTGTTGTTGGGTTTTTCTCCCTCAAGAGGAGGGTTTTCCTAGGGTATCTACTGTGTCTTTGTATCTGATTTGAAATAATTTTCTGTGTATTTATTTGATCATTAAAAATCTACAAAATTTGCTTGGGGATTTTTTAATGTCCCTGATTTTTGGCCATGGAAAAATAAAAGAAAAAAAATAATAATATTATTTTATTTGAGCCATTATAAAATAATATTCTTTAAGTGACTTTAAAAAAAAATAAAAATTATAAAATGACTTTATGAGGGAAAAAGGTGAAAAGGGAAAAAGTGGATGCATAGGGTTGGGAGGGAAAAAACTTATTAAAAATTTATGGAGTTTTTAGGTCCAAAAGAGGTTTAGAATTTTTTTATAAAGGCCCTCTATCTCTTCCCAGGCTGAGATTCTTGATTTGGCATATTTGATATTTCTCCATTTTTAGCTTATCACTATAGGTGTATCCATTTTTGAAGACGAAAACCTTCAAGAATCGGTAGATTGGACGAAAACCCAATTCTACTTTGTGAGGTGAATTCATCCAAGATTCATCATTGAGAGTATTTGTAGGTTATTCATCATTTTGGGGCTTCAATCAACTAAGGTTTGAAGTCTATTTGCAGGTTGAAAACTTATGGTTGCAGATTTGGACATTTAATGGTCATATCTTCATGGTCTATTGGACGGCTAGGGTTTAATAGTGCTGGAGCAAATTTATAGAGCTAGCGGCTAGGGTTTATGACCCTATTTTGGTTACATTTTGCAGATTTTCAATACCAAATATTTTGTAGATAATTTTTGCATAAGGGCATCTTGTTTGGAGGATTTTTGGAAGCATTGTTGAGGGTTTCAAACTAGTAGCAGCTGGGAAATATTTGATATATTTATTTCTTCATATGGGTGCTAGGGTTTGATGAAGTTTGTAGGAGAAATCATCATTTCAGCTCAAGTGCCTTTAGGGTTTGAAGGCATTATTATTGTTGCAGATTTATTTGAAGAATTTCCAGCTACTTTCCAAGGGTTATCTGTTCATCTAAAGACATCACCTACAACAGTACATTTTCAGCTTACATCCTATCATTTCCATTGATAAAAGTGTTCAAGATTGCAGCCTATAATCCGGAAAACACTCAAAAAATCAGAACCCTTCAGTTGCATGCCAAGTGTTTGACAAAACGTCAAACAGCCTAAACTGAAAAATCAGGGCAGAATAAGCAGGGATTCTGATAGATTTCAAGACTATATTTATGAGCAGACTTGAGGCATTCAAAACACCAGATTTGATAATCATTTAATATCTGGAAACATTCATTTTTCTGGTCATACCACTCTTCAAGCTAGCAGCACCATTCTAAGAGGGGCATGGCAGGTTGAGGCTAAATTTCTTAGGCTTTTGAAATAACCCCCTTACTTATTTTCAATTTTTGAGCACAATATTTCACCCATTAATGTTAGAGAAATGATAAACCAACTGGAATGCAACCTTTCACTTTCTGATCACCCAAATCCCAATGAGGGCAAGGTGAGAGCATACGGTAGAAAGGGGATCGTTAGATGAAATCTGAAACTAAAAGTACAATACTGAAATCAACCCTTCACTTTTTGATCACCCAGATCCCAGTGAGGGCAAGGTGAGAGCATACGCTAGAAAGGGGATCGTTAGCTGAAACTAGAATTACAAAGTGTTGACGGCTCAAGCAACCAACTAGGAAAATAAAGTACTTAGGTGCCAAGCTGACCTCTTCCACTTTTCAGCAGGCTACAATGAAAGTAAAGTATTGAAATGAAAACAACTCGGCCACTTATTCAGTGGGAGTGGAAGTACAAAATACTAAAATAAAATGTTTGGGCGGCTAGCCGACCCCTTCCACTTTTCAGTGGGTATGAAAGCAAAGAACGGTATTGGAAAGAAACAAATAGATGGCGAAAACTGTTTCTTCCACTTTTCGGTGGGAATACAAAATGTAAATTGCAGAAATATAAAGGGCTGATCAATACTCCTGATTTAGCATTACAATGTGAAGAATAATCTGCAAATACAATGAGATATAGATGTCCTATGATCACCAAAATGTTAGAGCATAATCTCCAAACAAGTACATGATATCTAACATATGAAATATAGCAAAAATGATGGAAATATCAAGTCTGATATAAAAATGCAGCAAACTGAAAATCAGACCAACAAGTATAGATTTCATCTAAATGCTCGTATCTTGCTCCAAACACCTCCTAATGATGTCAAACGAAATGTGAATGTAGCATAGAAGAGGGGAAACCAAGTACAAACCAAGAAACAACACCAAACAGCTCCAAAATATTTTGCACGCTTCCCAAGGAAATTTTGGAAATGGTATGGCCTCCAGGACTAGGGCGACCAGCTCTAGAAAATTCAATTCTCAACAATAAAATCTGCAACTAGGAGAAAGGGGGCGCCCAAGGTAGGTGCAAACATAGGTACAATACCCAAAACCAAACAAAAATCACTCTGTGACCAACAAGCAAAAACGTGTTTCAGCTAGCACCAAACCAGCAACTCCAAAAACTCATAAAACCACTCAAAAATCAGAAAACATCGAAGTAATCCATCTTCAATAAGCTCAATTTGCACTTTTGAGTGAAGAACGATCACTGAATCAACTAGGTACTATCTTGCAAGTACAAAACTGAGAAGAGGCTAGGATGTATGCATTCCTCGAAGCAAGGGTCTAAAGAAATTTCAGTAGCACTTCATTGTATTAGCAAATGGATGCTCAAAAATGAAGGCAAGACCTCTTATTTATAACTTTTCTCAACTCCAATTCAAATCTTCTTTTCCCTCCAAATAAGGCGCCCAAATGAGATTCTCATTTTACTTCAAATTGCATTTGAATTCCAACTTTGACCCTCCTTGACTTAGGTGTCCAAAAGCAAATAAGCAATATAACTTTATTAAAATGCAATTACTCACAAATAGAGGCATCCAAATATCTTAAGTGAAATACTTTATAATATTCAAATCTATCTCCAAGCTAGGCATCCAATTTTCCTTAGCTAATATTTCACTTAAAACCATAGTAACGAGACTTGCTAGGACTCGGTGAGTCCCGAGTCGAGTCACCCTAGCCGAGTCCTGGGGGCTCGGACTCGGACTCGACTAAGTCCTACCAAGTCCTAGCTGGACTCATCGAGTTTGGTGGACTCGCCAAACTCGCCGAGTCCAAGCGAGTCTCGTCAGCAGGATTCGGCAACAGGCAGGGTTTGAAAACTGCAAAAAATTACATGAAATTTAAAGTTAAAACTTGTTTTCTTTTTTACTTATTATGAATGCAAAATGATGTACGCCATGAAGGTTTGTATGGTTTTGGAGGTCTTAATTTGGGCTTGGTGGCTGGGGCTCCGCTCCTCGACCCCGCCTGCCCGCCGGCGCCCGAGAGACCCCATGAGGCTGCCCCGGAGACCCTGCATGCAAGTGTGCCCCATGACCCCAGCGGGAAGTGCCCCCAAACCCCTTAAGGCGATGCCCACTGATCCGGTATTTGCCAGCCCCTGAGAACCGCTGCCCCCCAAAACCCCTTCAAGGAGCCGCTTGCCCCTTGACTCCAGCACCGGTAGCTGGTCCCAAACCCTGCAAAGAGCTGCTTATATTGACCCCGCTGAAGGCGTTGCTAGAGCCCATAAGGCACTACCTGCTCGTTTGGGGTATTTTGCTGAGATCCTGATGGGCATTTCCTCTTGACCCCAGGAAACTGCACCCCAGAGCCCTGCGCCAGGGGCAGCGCTATGACCCACGTAGAGTCATTCAAACCCATAGGGGTCGCTTCGGCCCACTAGAGGCACTATACCTAGACCCCCACAAAGGGCACTGACCCTCAACCCCATTAGGGCAATTACATTGATACTTGAGATTATAGCTGTTGCATCATCCATGACCTATCTTACACACATTCGTAGGAAGGATGCAAGCTCCTTTGAGCCATAGACTTCTAGTTATTGTCTTGAATCTTTTGATATTTCATATTTGTTTGGAACATTTGATGTCATGGATTTCATATTCGATGATTTTTGTATACATTTGAGTCTTTCACTATATATCTAAGTGTGTTATTTCCTTGAGCAGCTCAGCTACAATTTGTGTCTATACTTATATGATCGATGTATACTTGTGTTAGTGACGAGGACCTTGATTGGGTTGACCGGGCAGATAGAGAGGCTAAGGCTATAGCCATGGCAGAGAAGGAGGCTAAAGCACGAGCAAACACATCCACAACTAATGTTGGTGAGGCTAGCATGGAGTCACAAGCAGAGAATGGTTGTAGTTGCTACATCATCTAGGAGACTAGGACCCACCTTAGATGCCTTCGTAGGAAGGATGCAAACTCTTTTGAGCCATAGACTTGTAGTTATTGTTTTGATATTTCATATTTCTTTGGAGCATTTGATGTCATGGATTTCATATTCCATGAGTTTTGTATACATTTGACTATATTTATATATCTAAGTGTGTTATTTCCTTCAGCAGCTAAACTACAATTTGTGTACTTTATGCTTAAGTGATCGATGTATACATGTGTATGTGATCAAATTTGCTTCTATTTAATGATATTATTGTGTCTTTAAGGTTTATTCAATAAATGGTGCTTGAAACAAGTTTTAAATGCTTAAAAATCTCTAAATTTCTAGGGTTTTTCATTTTGTCAAGTTTGCGCCGACTCCTGAGACCTGAGTCGAGTCACCCTAGTCGAGTCTGAGCTGAGTGTGAGTCTCATTACTATGCTTTAAACATTAAACTTACCAAATGATGCATCCAACATGAGAATTACTTAAAACACTGAACTTGCCAAAACAAGCTCCAAGAATGTTGAAGACCAAACTGCTCATACTGCCCTATCAGAAATAGCCACTACACTGAACTATTGAACTACTGCTAAAAATAGCATTGCCAAATATAGCACTTACTAAAAATAGCATACTACTAAAAATAATAATTGACTCTGAACTCATTTTAAGCACAAATCGGGCAACCGTCGCAACTTACTAAAAATAGCAAGTCCAGAAAAGTCATCTGATGCAAATGCATGTCATACCATTCTAAGGCTCTCTAAAAACCCAGAAAGAGCCATAAACCCTTCTGCCAAACTCCTACATGCAACTCCCTAAAACTCTGAAGGTGTTGTACCCAAACCAAATTTTTTGCTTCATCAAGGCATTTTGCATTAAAAAGTCTAAATCTTGCTAAAATGTTGTAAAATACAGTTTTGGGCAATATCAAGCATGGAGTTTTTGTCAATATTTTGTCAGTCAAAGTCAGTTTTATTGAACAGAACCTGAAGTAGAGGCTCAGAATGAAGCGTTTCACGATGGAGGA